>CABFOV010001957.1:62256-98320 GCA_902141375.1 Timema poppense
ATCTCGGTGGTGGGGAAGGGGAAGCCTACTATAATAAGATGTAATATTTGTATACGGGTTCATCCTACTACCCAATTTGTTTATATTAGTACGTTTAACACTGTGAATATAAACGGCTTAATCGAAGTTCTAGGGATGGAGATGGAAAGTTTAGAGGTAGTGCGCCCGCCTTAGCTTGTAAAAAAAAAAAGAGGGGGAAACCATCCCCGTTACTCCCTGGTCGAGAGTCTAGCCTTGACCTCCCCGCAACCGTTGATACCATATATTGAATCCGGCTTCTCTAGAGCACGTGTCACGAGACCACTGGTGTTGGTATATCTAATTAGTAAATATCTAGTTGTTAGGCTGGATGTGAATTGGCTTACTATTCTAAGTTAGTTAGTAAGTTGTGCTCAAAGCTCAAACATAGCATGTGTGTTTGGAAAGTTAACGTCAACCAACCCAATTAAAACGTGTAGACAGTATAAAAATTAAATTAAAATAAGCCAAAAATGATAGTACGGTATTTAGATTATGACTGTAAAATTAATTATTCCGACTGATCGTCTCAAAAAGTTGTAATTCGCTGCTCAGTAGTGTGTTGTTATTTTTGTTTTTATACACCGCGTCTCCCTAACTATTAGGACTTAGGTTACACGCAAATGTATTAATTACACTAATGTTGTAGGGATTATGGAGGTAGAATTAAAAGTAGATGTACCTGTACTTGAATTTGTGTGGGAGGAGAGTGGTTTAAACTACACTCAGTACGCTCAGCCAGGATTTGAACCTCTTTATCTCCATAATCAGAAATCCGGTCGAGTATGAAACCACCGAGGCGGGTCTAAGTATGTAGAATGTTACATTAGCTTATAGCTCGATTAATGAAATAACCTGGCGTTTAGAAACTAAATCCAAAACATTTATACAAACATTAACTATATTTGAAAGTTGACCTCAGTAATCTTAGGGTAAAATGCTCGCCTCGGGGCTGGATGCTAGTGGGTTCAAACCCAGCAGGGGTTGACGGATTTCTCTTGAGTGATAACAATCATGACATGCGCTTTCGTACAGTTGTCGTTGTATCATTGGCAACATAAAGCCCTAACGAGTTGCAGGTGGCTGCTTTATCTGATAGATCGTGATATTAATTTTTTATCGTTTGTCACATTTGATAGGGAGGGAATTTGACATCCAAATTTGTTCGCCTGTATGTAGACTACCAGTCGCTCTGGTGGCACAGAGCGTTGTCCAGGACATAGGAGGTTGCAAATACGTACCCGCAAAGAGATGATGTGATTATGGTTATTATGGAATTGTGGAGCCGGGGTGAGTCTTAATTTAACTTAAACCTAATTAACCAAAACTTGTTGACCATTGGGATTATTACCCTAAAGGCCAAAATACTCAAGGTACCAGCGGGGTTAGAACCCGGAACCCTTAGGCTCGTAACCAGGTGCACTGATCACTACACCACGGGCTGGTTATATTAATTAATCGCTCATACGTAGCTGACGACTTCCGCACGTCCATCACAGATCCTGCCTTAAAATATGAAGAATTATCCTGGGTAAGGTACGATTCTTGGATAGCTCAGTGGTTAGAGCTTAAAGCATAGGCATACTAAGCCAAAGGTACCGGTTTCGATTCTCGTGTCCCTGTATCATTTTTCAATTTAGGGAATACGATATTTAAATGCGGTTATAACCGAAGTTAACAAATATAATAGCTTGGCTACATAATTCATTACTTCATTTATAATTTCAACACACCACCACGTAAAGTCTGTATCATAACTAAAATTCATAATATGTGTTTAATTGATATTACATTTATTCATTCAATACTACTCATTAATTTCAATCGATCCTAATATTAAGATGCTCAATTTTACTCATAGATACCTCATTAATAATCTCTACACTCTGCTGGTATAAACATATTAACCAAGTCCAGCTTACATCTAAATCTAAACATTTCCCTACAATGCGAATCTATGTAATTTGTAATCAACTTATGGAACCGTTCGATTAAAATGAAAAATGACACCTGGGAATAAAAATCGATCCCGTGTTCAAGTGTCATTTTTAAATCTATTCGAATATGACTCAGCTACAGCTGATCTCCTTAAATTGTTTATAATCATCCATACCCCAAGCTTTGCCTTTCACGTCTACTTAATTGTATATCTTTGCTTTCTTCTATCGTGGAACTGTAATAGAATATGTTTAAAACTAGACTTACTAATTAAGACGTATCTGTAATTGTTTTTCTTTCTTCATTTTGTGAAGTACCACACGGTTATAAGGCGACTGTCTAGCCAACAAAGTGTCGTTCTTTTAGTTAAATGAATAAAATAATAATACCACGTCGTTATTTTAATGGCTTCTCGTGGTGTTATTCGTGCCTAATCTTTTCTATCCTCCCTGTGAAAGGAAGAGGAGGAAGTATAGTAAGACAATATTTATCTGCTAATGGTGTTTTAATCCCCCTGGCGCTTTTATCGAACCTATTAAAACCACGGCGAAATAACTCTGATGAGATCACATAACCGTAAAACTTCGGATGTCCTTTAATCACTATATGTGTGACGTCACCTAGTATTTTATTATTTATTTTTTAACATCGCGTCTTGCTACTTATTCATAATATACGCATATGTATTAATTACTGTAATAAATCAAGGATGAGGAAGGTTTAATTTAGAGGAAGTATATCCACATTTGTCTGTAGAGAGAGTCAAAAGCAATTTTGTAAAAAAAAATCACCCTGATACACCCAACTGGGATTCGAGCTTTGATCTTACTGCCATTGCCAATCTAGTCTAACAGGAGAGTGACGCTTTAAACCATGCAGCCATCGAAGCGGGTGTCACCTAATATTGTTAAAACTATTAATATAATATAGATAATAAAGGATATTCCGTTAAGTCTTCAAATGGGCCTAAGTAGGCTAAGTGTTTTACACATTTTTGATTATCTCAAATATTTTCGTGTATAAGTTTAACTTTTGTTTTAATACAATCAGTAATCATTTTAATAGACGTTTTAATTCTTTTAGTTTTTTATTAGCACCACGTCTTACTACCCTTTCGGGTTTTACGCCTACATACTAGTCACACTAATGTGTTAGGGTTTAAGAAAGTTTAGATTAGAGGAAGTGCACCCACATTGGCGTGGAAGTGGTGTGGAAAACCATTCAAGAAAACTACCCTCAGTGCACCCAACTGGGATCAAACCCTTATCTCCCTGTCTTCGGCAGTCTAGTCTATTGCGAGAGTATCGCCTTAGACCGTGTGGCCTCAAAAGTGGGTAACATTTTAATTAATAACTTTAGAGAGCAAAAACATTCAATGTACTACCGGAAACTTATTTTACAAGCATCTGCAGAATCCCTAAAAAAACTTATCTCTGCACGTGCGCTACTATTAATACTAAATCAAGGGGGAAAATTCGTGTTTTGTGTTGACTTACATGCGCTCGTAATATAAGTTATGTGTAATTCATTGAACATATTTATTTCTTAGCAAAATAAAATGGCATCTAGGCATGAATTTAAGCTCTGGCATTCTAACTTCATGCAACGACCACTCTATCGACCAACTTATCCATCAAGAATATTGTTAAGTTAGTTTGTAATTTAACCACCAACCTTCAAACGTACTGAAGCATATACTTTACTCGCACCTAGTTAAAATGATTAAAAGCTTTTAGAGACAAAACCTACCCTGGAACACAATATACAAACACATTCCTGACCTAAAAGACTTAGTAAGAATCATTAATATGGACTATTCATAAACTTTACAGCAAACAGTATCAACATGATATGCAATCCACACAACTTTTCCTTTAATTACGTACAATGTGTACATAATAAAGGAGCTTTTGAGACGTTACTTATATCCTTGCCGGTGAGATGTCATAGAGATTGTTGTCCCTCCATTTCAAGGGAAAATACAAGTCATACTAGGTCTATATACACTATTAAGTTTACCAAACAAACCAAAGCAATATAAATTATCTACCAGTTCTTTGGGAGAACTCGGTTACAAATGTCTACTTCCTCTTGGCACCAAAATTTTCAAGTAGTTTTGTTAATTAGGTTAGATTACTTCCCGGTCATGGCTTAGAGTAATAAATTAACACGTAACCTGTTTCTAGTTCGTAAGATCAAAATTAAAATACTTTTTGGTTACTTCAATAGTTCGATTCTTCAGTTTTGTTGTTACCGATGGAGTATTCTCTATTCACCGCGATTGTCTACTCGCCCGAGGAAGTTGTCATCAACGAAAGTAGCATCGTGCTCAGGAAAATAGCGTGTCCTTCAATAGGTGAACTGTACACCAACCTCTACGACGCGTTTGAAGGCGCGATGCCGGAAAACTTCTGCGTCTACTGGAGATACTCCCCCAAAAAATTCATGCCCATCTACGATTACGTCACTTACAAGACAGCTCTGTCCCTGATGGGGGAGAAGAGGTTTTACGCCGTCCTGAACAGCTCTAATGAGAGGTGGGAGATAACCAAGCACCCGTTCTACACCCATAAGCCGCGAAAGTACGATGTCAACCTGCTCTCACTACTGTCGCCACCAGAGGAGGTGTCCGAATCGTTCCACGGCTACACCCTCGACGAAGTGGCGAGGAACGAGATGATCTTGAACCTTTTGAAGGGCGTGCCGCACCCCCACAGTTGTCCGAAAGGACCATCGTCATCCACTAAGGGCGCAAAAAAGAATAAGTCGGAGACAAACGGGAAGAAAAGCAAGATGAGTGTGGGAGAGGTCAAGAGCAAAAAGGTTGGAAAAAATGGGCATAATAAGTGAGTAATATTTCACTGGCAACGCCGTCGAGGGGTCTTGGTGGCGAAACTGGTCGACGTCAAACCACTCGGCAGTTCGTATACTCTTTATCAGCTCTCGTTCTTACCTTTCTTTACGCCCTCGGAAACTCGGTGTAATGTGGTCTGCATAGTCAACAGATGGGCCCCAAGCAGATGTACACAGCATATCACATTGTTCAAACGAATAAAAAATTGTCATGTAGATTGGTATTTGTTTGTTCACTTCTGGCTAATGTTACATCGTGGATATCTACGAATATTGAGAGCATTAGTAACGACAAAATACTGTTTTAATCCACAAAGCTATTGTGTATGTGTTTGAATATATTATATCCTATCATGAGTACCATACATCGCAAATTATCCATAACTTGATTCGAAATTATAATGCATGTCAATGTATTATTAATCAAAGTGCTGTAATATATTTTAATATATATATAACTTCATTAAAAAAATGTATACAGGTTGTGATATCGCCACAAAACCATTAATTTATTGGGTATTTTAGAATATTAAATAACACTTTTAATCAAAATGTAATTTAAATATAAGTTTGTACAGACGTCTGGACTATTTCGACTAAAATATTATGTAAGCAGTAACATAGGAATAGCTATACAATTTTGTATGAAGATCCACGTATGCAGACTTCTTAGTTTATTTCTATAGTTCGTTTAGCACCAAGTGGGATTCGAACCTCTACCTCCCCATCATCGGCAATCAAGTGTATTGTGTGATGGACGCCTTTACGGTCTAGCTTCCTAGTGGTTTTTTTTTTTGCCCAAGTTTAGAAGTAGTCCCCGTCTTCATTCACAAGCAACAGCAAAAAAAAGAAAAAAACTTTTCTCAACCCCATTTTCTGGTCGTGCAAGTGTGTGTCGTAATCCCCAATGAAAACCTCGCTGTGCAAGAACATGAATAATAAGGAGGACCGGTAGGTTTTTTTGCTATCGACCACATCGTTTATCAGAGCATTTAGGTCGGGTATATTTTGTGTGGATGGAAGGGGCAGGGAGATGGTGACTGGAAGGATGACATCTAGAATAGTAAAATGTGTTCTCTCAACAAAGCTCAAGAATAGAAAATTAAATAATTAATAAGATCATTATTTTTAAACATTACTCAGATGTGTGCAATTGGAACGATTAACTTTTATCTTCAAGTAAGCCACTATACATCCATACAAAACTTGTTAAGGTTTCACTTTTTTTTTTTGCGCTAATAATAATTTGTTTTGTTGGAAGGCTTTTAAACTTCTAATAATAATACAATCGCGTTTTCTTGCGTTATTTTATTTATTTTTGCTACATTACTGCCTTCCATTAAATTAATTTTAGAAATTACACTTTTAAATATATTCACCGAAATATTAAAATGTGTGAAATTGGCAAAGAAATGAGTCGACAAAAAAAAAGTTGATACGGTTGTCGAAATAAACAAATATCGAAACATAGCATAACACCACAATCTAGTTCTTACAGAAGATTACAAATTAAAATGAATAACATATCGTTATTGAAGAGCATTAATCCGTGAAGAGGTCAGATATCTTTAGCTTATAAAGTAAATAAGACTAGGCCATCTTGTCGTTTAGTCCACATGAGCTCCGATTCAGGCTCTTTTTATTTTTTAGCAGCGCGTCTTACTACCCTTTCGGGTTACAATAATAGGAATTGTACTCGTATTTGTGTAGAAGTAGAGTGTGAAACCCTTTTGGAACACCACCCCCAGTACACACGACCGACATTTGAACCTTTATCTCCCCGTCATCGGCAGACTAATCTACTGCCTTAAACTACGTGACCACTGAGCTGGTATTTTTTTACATAACTTTCATCCAATGTTTGTATTAAAGAATCTTTTGTTAACTGTCATTTACCTACATTCCTACCTTGGATGAGCTATATTTTTTAACTAGATAGAGCAGGTGTATGATTAAGTTTTAAATGAAAAATCGAAAACTACTTTTTCTTCAACAGTATTCTTTTAATTGAATGAATGTATTAAATTTGCTTTTTTTAACTTTACTAAAATAAATTAATAAGAATAGACTGTTTTGAAACCGAAAACGCTTATATTCCTTAAATGAAGAAGCGAGAACCCGAAGAACCAAAGAACCAATCCCAATGTTGCAACTAAGGGAAATTGGGCAGGGGATATTTGATCCTTTGATCCCGCCCTCCCGCAGAACGCAAATAGTATTTTAACAAAGACGAAAAATTATTAAATAGAACTGCAACATAGAGTACTAAAGAGATCAAGGCCAGTCTTAGGATTCAATGTTCAAAAGGTGTCATATGCATTCAAAATCAATGCCCCTAAAAACACAAATTTGAAAAGAATGAATCAAATAATAGCTTCAAAACACCAATGCCCCCCCAAGTAAATTTCTAGATGCACCACTGCCAACGCCTAGTCAATATGTCTCATGTGAGTGAAATAACTTCCCGTTTGTTTTATTTTGCATTTATATGAGGTATTAAAGGTACACTTTCTGAACCGACTTATTATATCAGCACACGACTTATGAACGCTCCTAAAAATAGAACAAACACAACGGCCAGTATCCAGCCGTTAATTTATCATTGTGAAAGGGGAAAACTTCATTTCAAAAATGATAAATATTTTGGTCATGACAGGAACAGAACCCAGGAACTTAAGTTCAACAGTGAAACACTCAACCAGCTAAGATAAGGTGTCCAAGAAACTCTTGGCTATTTCTCATCATTTTTCTACACACTTCTTGGGCTCAGTTAAGAAATATGACGTTTATCAGATTTAATATGTTGAACATTGCAGCGCTGCCGTTAAAGATATGACAACCGGTAGGTGTCCACCGAGTGAGGTATATTTATGGAAATCGAGAACAGTGGAACACCGTGCACATCGGGGATAATGGATTTCAATTCTACCCCCTTTCCCTATCTCTTGGAAAACCAGCCAGGAAAACTCATTAAAGGCGTGCTCTAATTACTGTAATTACGCCACTTCTAAAACATAGAAAACAGCGCGCATTTGTTTTTCTTACACCCGGCCAAGAAAGAGGGTTTTGTTGGGAGTGGGGGTGGGGTATCTTTCTACTTTAGTATTCTGTGAAAACTTTTCGTCGAAGGAAATCGTTCGTTCTATTCGAGAAGGTAACAATTACGACATTCATGAGTGGTTGATGAGGAGATTTGAAATGAGGGAAAACGGGGGANNGGGGGGGGGGTTGGAGGTGGAGGGTGGAGATCCTCTTGTTCTCAATTTGTTTCAAGTGGATTTGGATACGGAACTTTATTTTATATTGAGATTGAGAGTTACCTCGAAGAGAGAGAAAATAAAAAGTTTGGTGGAATTGTTTTTATGTGGTTCAAATGAGATATAAAAATCTGAACAAAAACTGGCCTTTTCTGACGTTCTTTACATTTTCACCTTGCTGAAACCAAGCGTTCTGCAGTCCAATTTTTATAAGAAGGGCCTATCTGACAGTGGGAAAAGTGACTAGATCTACTTTAGCGTATTAATAGACTATGCCATGTCATGTGATATGAAATTATCACTTTTGATGGATATTATAAATAATTAAAATAGCACCAATAAAATACCAAAAACGTATAATCCAAACGGGAAGTAAGGTGTGACGCTAAATAAACTCATTGTTAACTGCAAAAAATATGTTTGTATGTTTTTTGAAAATTTGATTTACTTGATTACGGTTTACAGTGAGACTAGTGGGTTTGGATCCCATATAAATGCTCTGTATATGTTTATTTAAATTGTATTTTCACTATTGTGTTTCTATTCTTACTCCACGCCTATGTAAGTACATTTCATTTAAGCTACCTTCCTCATCCATACACCTTAAATAATTGTGTTGGTAACCCTTGTGTTGAAATTACTAATTTATTATAATAATACATAGGCCAATTACAGGGGTGACACGAAAATAAATATGTAAAAATATGTGCAAATAATTATACTAGAAACCCAATTCGGTGGCCGGTGGCGCTACTATCGCAATAGACTAGATCTCCAAAGAAGGGGAGATTGGTGTTCAGTCCCGGTCAGCTGTATTGAAGTTTTTTTCCTAAATTGTCTACCAATCTCCCTTCACAAGTACACTTTCTCTAAATTCAACCTTACTTATCCCTAACGCAATAGTATAATTAGTATATAAGCGTATAACCTGAATGGTTAGTAAAACGCGGTGGTAGAAAAAGTATACTATAATATTTTTATAAATGTATATAAATTAATGTCAAAATATATTCTATGGGATAATTTCGATATTAATATAATGAGACTCGCATTGGTGGTCTCTTGGTAACACGTCACTCCCATGTTGGACTGGATTTAAAATGGTAAGGAGACCGTGGTTCAAATATTGACTGGGTGTACTGAAATAGTATTTCCTAAATGTGTACACGCTCTATGTCCATTCAAATGCTGGAACACGCTCACTAAATTCCGCATTCCTCATCCATACTCCACTAGCGCTAATGGTTAGCACGCCAATGCTCTACTGCTGAGTTATACAAGATTCTTCACTATTAGTTTAAGGCTGAGTCTGTAATGGACGTATATAATCGTTCGCTGCATATGATAGAGCACTAGTTTCGCGAGCTATCAGATACCACAGGCATCTTAGACTCGGGAAGGCTGTTATCCTGTCAAGTATACAATACAGTTATCCGTCCCGACTAGGATTCACTAGGATTCTGTTATTGGTAAGTGGATAGTATTAATATTAACCACCAACCTTTCTTTCTTCATTTCCCCAAATTATAACCAATTTACAAATGCCATCGATGCACCATTTGATTTATCTGTTCTTAAATACACAAACTAGTTTCTGCTAACTACAGAATATCCTTCAATAACTGCATGTACACCAATCAATGGGATTCTCTCCACATAATAAAATCACGTGATAGCTTAGATAGCGAGTCCAGCAGATCTATTGCTGTCTCAACTAGACTAACAGCAATCGGACTGCGCACCCCTTTGACAGAAAGTAGCTCCTTTTTCAACTTCTAACTTTTCACTCATAAGCAACGGATGACAGAATGTATTTACAATAGATACCAAACTTGCTGAGAATAAAATCACTAAGTTGAGAGATTCACACATCTAATTAAGTAAGCATTTCAACATAAAAACTTCGTTTATTAAAAAAAAGACACGTTACAAGAGAATGAAGTGGAAATGTGTAAGAAATCTCTTTGTGTGTAACTGAGGAGAATATCACTTTCTCGTTCGGGAGATGTGGCAGAGAGTATTACCACTTAGACTAGACTAGACTTATTTCAAATCACTGCTCTTCCTAGAAGACAGTATGAAACCCAGAGCTTCGTGCTGAAACTGATGAAACCCACCCACTGGCCAAACCCTCTTTGCTAAAATTAATTAAAGTCACAAGAAAGCCCTAAAGACGATGTAAATGCGTATGGTGAACCCACATCAGATTTTGAGAACCCTTAGGATCAAGAAGAAGAAGAATAAATAGGTTGGACTGAAGTAGTTTAACAATTGAAGGAAAACTAAATACTCTTTTGCCCACACAAGCTATACTATCAAAGACCATATCTACAAATGAAAACAAAAGCGCAATTGTGCTGGAACTTACAATGAGACATTATGTAATAGGTATTGAAAGGGATATGCTGGACTAGCTACGAGAAAATCTGCGAATAAAAAAGAAATATAGATTGAAGATGACGACCAGTACTTAGGAAAATGCTTTCTCTTATCAGGAAAATTCATGCTTCAAGGAAACTGCCTTTTCGTGATCGAGTTCAGGAGAATGTTGAACAGTTTGCTTACAGCCAGAGATCTTCATCTAGCAGCACTCCCCATACTTTTCATTCTTATTCCTCCTCTCCTTCCACTTATCCCACAGATTCCTTTCCAAACTCTAATAATAGTTCCTTTCTATTCCAAACAGATTTCCAAAATTGGTAATTCACTACATTTTTTTATTGTAAGCGTAACTATATTTAAGCTATAATAATTACTAGTACAAATTCCAAAGTGCCTTTTTAATTACTTATTAACTACCTAAATGGTAAGTAAGTAAGTAAGTAAGAATATTTTTGATATATTAATATGCAACCAACTTACCTTTAAGCCATAACAAGCCATTCTTCTGATAGGATAGGATGCTTTGCCATTTGCACCAAGTTTTTGTCAAACAATGTTCAATATATTTTTTAAATATATCAAAATTGTTGTCAAGTCATTGTAGTGCATAGAAAAAATATTTGTATTGCTTCATTAAATAAATAATTGATGATGTTTGCCATAATAATTTCTAC
The DNA here is from genome assembly GCA_902141375.1 of Timema poppense. NCBI lineage: Eukaryota > Metazoa > Arthropoda > Insecta > Phasmatodea > Timematidae > Timema > Timema poppense. The sequence continues at coordinate 73,379 of CABFOV010001957.1, forward strand.
CCTACTACAGCCTAGTGGTTATATGCCAGTTTTTGTATGGACACCGTCAAGAAGTAACAACTCTTCATCAAATGATGAACTGGACATCATAACGGCGGTAATAGCTAGTGCCAGCTAGCAGGTTTTTAGGGTTTCATTTGCGTCCTTTGTGTGCACCTACACTCGCTGGTTTCAGCGCTGACTGGCATGCTGGAAATCGGTAAGCAGGTAACTTGTTTTCTTTCTATACACACTTTTACAGCTCTCAGCTAGCAGGGCCAATCGAAAAAGCGTCGACTCCACAATACGTGCACATATCCAAAAGCTACCCCACCATCGCTTGAGAGGCAAGACACAAAGATAGCCCGGAAAGCCAAGCAAAAACCCGCAGTCTGACTTCCAACTAAGCGACACACCACAGAGAGCTGTAAAGGTCACATAACTCTCACCGAATAAAAGCGATGAACCTCTGAGCTTGCTACGATAGACAATACAAGGACAAGAATATACTTAAAGTTTATGGGGAATACAGCAAGAAACTTTATTTGGTTTTTTAATGCTTGCTACAAAGATGTATAATTTTATGAATACTAAAAATAAAATGAATCTTTGCTAATTGTCATAACGAGGCTAAGTAACATTTCAGTTATCAAAGTCAGGAAAAAGTTATGAAATGTGATCTTAGTCACGCATTTGTGTAAGCCAAGTTCATTGTGAAGATAAGAATAGTAATAATTTTATCCTTAGCTCTAAGTTAGCTTAGAGTTGATAATACTACTCCCCGTGTAATAACTGAGAACATATTAGAAACTATACTAAATTATAAAGCTTTGAATGAAAATCTCAGTCTAAAGAGGATGATTAATTTTAAAAAATATCACGTTTTGGTCATGAAAATTCATGAAATATGATTTACATAAATTGGTAATTTCGAGTTAAGCAGTATCAATATGTACCATGGTCTTCATAAATAGATAAAAATCTTTTATTTCTTGGAACGATACTCGAATAATGTAACTATAATATTATGTCACTATGTTTTACCACTGCATCTTATTATCGGTTCAGGTTATACGCCTAGGTGAGAATTACTCTAGTGGGGTAGAGATGAGAAAGAAAGTATTTTAGAGGTAATCTACCCAAATTTGCCTGGTAGGGGAGAGGGGTATTATCAAGGAAAAATCACCCTCAGTAGACATGACCGAGATACAAACCTTTGTCTCCCCATCTTCAGCAGGCTAGTCCAGCATAAGGGTGACCAACCTAGATATTCGGCCACTGAAGTGGGCTATGTCACGCCTACTCTTGAGAAAGGAAGATAATCAAATGTAACTAAAGTAAGTAAGCCCTCTATTGTTATTCAGAGCATGGCCATGTGGGAGAGGGTATTTTAACAAGTCTCATTTATCAGAGAATGGGGCATGTAAATTAAGAATAATACAGAGGTAGGACATTTGAACCACTGAGTGCTAGTGTACTAAGTCTTGATTCACACATTCGCCTAAAATAGAAAGCAGAAGCTGCCTGAGGTGGTGCACACGCTGTAGTTGACCCATGATGTATTGCAACGATAAATTAAAACAACTGCTTAGCAACATATTTTATTTTCTAGTGGATAAATAAATATTTTAGATCATTCTCCCGACAGATGTTTCAAATTGTAACGCTGTGTCATGGCACAATCCAATACACCTATAAACACGATTTAATTAATGGGTTATTTCAAATTGCCTCATAAGGGCTAACGAAGCTGTCTGCTAGCTTCTGGCTGCAGAGCGAATGGGTTGTCAAACGCGCATGCGCACTGATTTGAGATGGTTGGCTCAGAGATTTGATTGGTTCTCCTGTGCCGAACATCTCAGGCAGAGCGGACAAAGTAAAGATGAGTTGAACTTTAGCAGATCAGCTCGTGCCGATGAGGCGGAAATCTTGTAATTGGCTTAGAACTCGTCACGTGAACACGTTTATGTTTGGGTTTAGTTTTTCGACGAATATGTGAATCCACAGTTAAACTGATTTTTCCGCTACGACTAATGGCCTGTGGCAAGAACCGCATGCGTCGGTATCGTCTCAAAGTCAGTCTGCTTAAAGGAAATACGTTACGTAGCTAACTTATTTTAGCGCCGGATGTAAATGTGTCCTAGATAACAACACGAGATAGTAAATAACAAGCGTCTTTAAAGTATAAACTAAAGTTAATACAAAGTAAAGAATTAAGATACTCGTCAGGTCAGGTTGCATGAACTAAATTATTTATAATGAACAGAAAAATATGCATACCCGTGTTCACTGTATCACATTCCTTAATATCGTATAGTTATTATTCTATAATACGACATAATTCGTTGTTTCTGTATGTCTTGGGTGGCTGTGAATAGTGATTAATAGGTCCGACTTTCTCACCTCACTAATAATTAATCATTGCATTATATGTTCTGCCTCTATAATTATCTTGTCTAATCTGTCTAACCCTCAACTGATCTACACTCTAAAGTAGTATAAATAAACTATACGTATCATTTTGCTACACAAATTTCTTAGCTATGCCATATAAATTAAATAGGGTAGGTAAGATAGGTATGGTATAGGCATAGGTAGTGATTATTTATACTCGTTATGTGGCAATATTGGAGGCCAAGATTGTCTTTATTGTGTCTTATTTATTTAGTATCCTGCATCTTACTATCTCTGAATATTTATTTACAATGATAGGGTATATATAAAAAATGTACCCGCATTTGGTTTGAGGTAGGGGAGAGGGAAATACCCTCATTATATTCAACTGGGACATAAGTAACATGATACATTTTTCTAAAATTCTGTAAGTAGGCCCACGTTATTACCAACACCGTAAATGAACTAAAATGAACTAATATTTACATTTATATTTGCTATGAATTATGTGTCTTCCAAAAATAGTTTTCAATAATCTTAAATAAAAATCCAGACATGGGAATTGAAGCCTTACCCTTTGGTATTGGCACGTTAAACAAAGATCCTAGGTCATATTCCCTTGACTAGATCTTTAAACATTTATTAGTGAAGTTTAAAATGTTCGTTAAAGATAATCAATCTACAATTATCAATAAGAAAATAATTTATAAAATATTTCATATTAATATTAGTTTTTTATTTAAAAAAATCTTACGTTGGTTTACCTGGCATGTCCTGATTGCATTGGACTCCAAATATACAATTAATATTTCCGGACGGGATCAGAATATTGTCCTAGAATCTATCAAACTATTAAGAGTTGTATATTTTAGCTCTACTTTTCTGAATAGATTCACTATCTAGAATATTTTCATTATTTATTTTTGTGGAAACTTTTAGACCAGTTTTAGTGTTAATATTCATTGAACTTTCTCTTACAGAGAAATATTGTATCCGTGAACATATTCCGCCTCGAGCTTGTGAGACATCATGAAGTTTTATGTAGCCCCGAACCCAAACAAGAGATCTTTAAAATTATGTCTATCTGTTGGGCTACATGCTAAACAGTTGGTGGGTTTTGCTTGATCTTGATATTTCAATGTTATACCTTGGGGTGTACTTTTGATTTAAATTTTAGACCTTTAGTCAGTTTATTGGAGACTGATATATGAAAATTCGAAATATTTAGCAAATAGCTCAAACGAGTTTATTTAAAATAGGTATCTGTGAAGTATTTTACGTGATAAATTTAAATGTATATCCGTTTTACTTAAAAAAGAAAATCTCAATTTATAGTAGTTAGTTTACCAACTGTTGGATCTTGAAATCTTGTTAAAGTGGCTATAGTAATTTTATTTAAAATATATTCCTGAAGATTGTTTCATGTGATTAATATTTTTGATATATTAATTGGTGAATGGATACATGAATTAATATTACGATTTTGAGCCCATCTTACTATGGATATCCGACTATAATCTACTCTAAGATTAACTTAAATAGCAGATGTGTTTCCTCTACACAATACTTTGCAATTCGTGTACTACTAATACTAATACTAACAATAGTAATATGTATTGGTAGGGTTAGTCGAGTGGTTACAGATGTGACTTTTGTGGGAGGTTGGAGTTTTAAAGCCGACTGGAAACATAAGTTGTTTTTATTGCCACCTTAAATTTAAATTATATTAGAGCTTATTTTAGTTTTAGCCTCGTCGTCTTGTATCCGTAAACACGTGGGCTAAGTGTAGAAACTCGTTTGGTCTGGTTTACTGGTGACTGAGAGATCAAAGTTCCAATCCAGACAAGGTGTATCTATCTGGGTGTTTTATTCCTTTCCTCTGGAATGGTAGAACGTTTTCTCTCAATTAAAGTTTCCTTCCCTGTCCTATTAGTATAAATAACTGTGGATATCCCTAATAAGTAGTAAAGTGCATTCGAGGTAAGGTATAAGATTCAATAAAAAAAAGTATTTAAACATTTTGAATCTAAAAATAATCTGTTTTTTTCCCCCTTTCAAAGACATCCCCACCACAATATCTCGCAGATAAAATTGGGGCAATTGTCTCTTTGAGGGGTGTTTCAAGACTGATGATTATTAATTACAATCTGTTCATTACATCAGTACGTGTTTGCATAAATTGAAACCCACCAAGCGGTTCCACAAATCCAGCGCTTCAATACCTTTGCTGGTTTCGCTCATGCCAAGCACCAACTTGCTATGGGATTATGGTTTTAACGACACGTTATTGCGAGCACTATTGAAACACAAAGTAAGCCTTACTAAGGGGGATAACATTAATTACCCTTCTTACGGAAATTATCATCTCAAGGGTTTATTCCCCACCATTGGTCCCTGATGCTCAAAGATTACAGTTCACAGAGCACATAATGTAGCTAATTATATTGGGTCGTCGAGGAAAGTCATTAATGACGTAGATATAACCATTCGTAGTTATTTATTTGGTTCTACCAGAGTGTGGAGTTAAGACTATTATTGTTTAGAGGATCATAGCAGGTAAGACTAATGTGGTTACCGTTTTCCGACTCTAATCCTCGACAATTCAGTTGGGGTTGTTTCACATAGCGTTACGAATACATGAGTAAAGTGGGCTTACTATTATCAGTACGGGGGTACTCAGGCGGGGTGCGAATCTGCGCTCCCCAGGCAGCTGCATAAAGCTGGAACGTGAGAATCAACATCACATGAGACAATTTTTGAAAATTTAAAAATAAATTTAAACTGACAATATTTGACAATATGTATCTTTCAGCTGGCAAAATATACATTATGTCAAAATTTGTAGTAAAGGTTAAAACTGTTTAGAAAAAAATTTAAATCTAAATTATAAACCAAATTGTTCATATATTAAAAAAAATGCAAAAAAGAGTTATTTTTAAACCACTCTCAGATTCTCTTTAATTTGTAAAAAATAAAAACTTGTTCTCTTTTCTCATGAAAACTATTGCCAGATTGATTTTAAACTCAGTCTTGAAGGGCAATTTAGAAAAAAAAATCACTCTTTTTCTTCTTTGTCGTAATTAAGCTACCATAAAGTTAGTTTATTTTAGAATAATAAACATAACGAGATTATTTATAATGTAAAATAGTTCCTTGAAAAAAAATATGTTCATTTATAATGTTAGTTTAGTGGGAATTGTACAGAGACATCCGAAAATATTGATAAAAATTATTTTTAAATTTCAGAAGATAGCCCAAAATTCTCCATTGAGCTATCTTTTCTTTAACATCTTATGAACACTTAAACGAAGATGACGATGATTTTACTCTTAACCTTCATCTAACAATGAGGAAATCACACATAAATATTCTAATGATAAATGGAATATCATTTTAACAAATTTAACAAACTAAGCATTCGTAATTTTTCAAACATTATAATTGTTAAATATCATGCAACACAGGAAGTGAGATACGACAAGATGAAACAATAGTTAGATGCGGTTGCACGAAGGCGCTGCGCTTCTCATTGATATAGATAGCTTCGAAACTATCTATCGCACGATAAATATGCTAAGGATCATTTTTATAGAAAATTTTATTACATTTTTATTATGGTGATAACTATTTTTACTGTAAAACTAATTTAAAAGGAGATATTGAAAGAAAATCTAATGTTAGCGTGTCTTTTCCATTGTTGTGGCAAACGAAAACATCGCACGAGGGGGAATAATAATTAGTATGCTAATAATACCCCCAGAGATCAAATAAAACTTTTTCAGATTTCTGGAATTTTTTTTCCCCCCCAAATTTAGTAACATTTTGTTTCCCCGACGCTTGGCCTACTCTCCGTCCCAGTCAATCTACTCTTGGACGAGCCTGATGCCTTGTACTGTGTGACCACTAATATTGAAAGCTATTTGAAGGAAGGTACAGGGGAAAACATCTGGTGCGTGTTTCAGCGTTCTTCTTCCTCTGCTTGAGGGAGAGACCTACAGCCACCATGTTGGGCACGCGGCAGCAGCAGCCAATGAGCAGCGAGGATCTTCTGACGTCAGCTCTAGATGACTCAGACTTCGACGAAGTCACCGCGGCAGGTAAAAATATAATATTTCCAAGTGTTTCTTGAAAGCGTTATTCAAAACGCCATAGAAAAAATAAAATATTTAGTTTAGACAGCAATAAACGTGAATTACAAGCTCTTCTCCACACTGAAGAGTTTAATATTATTTTGTATAAACTTTTTTATGTTGCACTTTTCTATTTGATTTTTTTGGATAAAAATAGTAGATAAAGCATAAAAATTAACCTTTAATAAGGTGATTAAATATATTTAACTACTTTCAAACTCTTTAATATCTATAAATATGTATTTTTTACTATTGGAATAAAAAATAATTCTTAAAATAACGTTTAAATAAGTGAATGGCCAACCGTGGATCTACAAGAAGTATTATCGTATATGGAATTCACAAAAACAATTATTTAAACATTCTTCTAAATTATGTTATGATAGTACAAAATTAATTGTCTGGTAGCATGTTGTCTTCTGGCTGAACATCTTCGGGCGACTATTCTTTGACTTCACAACTATTTGTACCAATCGTAATGGTTTTTTCTAGTTATTCAACTAATATACATTTTTATGTATTCCAAAAATAATGGTGTTTTAGTAAATCACCCTATTCGTAGGGCTATTAGACTATATAAAAACTATTCAATGGATTTTTTTTATCATAAAAAAGCAATGGCCAATAGCATTGTTTGTCTTTTTACTTAAGGTGTAAGTAAGGTGTAAGCTGTAAGTGCTCTTACAGTTTTTATAGCAAAACATTTTGTTGGTTAAAATAAATCAAAGAATGATTCGATAAAATATTATTATTATTGAAAAATGACACCTGGGCACGATAATCGAACCCGGGACCTTTGGATTAGTACGCCAATGTTCTTACCACTGAGCTATCCAGGAATCGTCCCGTACTCAGGGACATTTTCCACTCATATTTTAAGGCAGAGTCTATTATGGACGCGTGTAAATCGTCGAAGTCCAATAGCATGCTCTGATGCTCCTTGAAGGGGAGCACGAGAGCAAGTTCCAACACGTACCGACCAATTGGTCACACCGTGTGGTATCGCAAAAATTAAAAACGGGTTGTCGCGTTTCGCGAATTTCTAAAACAAAGAACAGATATTACGTATTATTGGTAACATTGGAGGGGGGGGAGGGTGTAAGAAATTTAAAAACCGAATAAGGGTTTTTAGAGTTACGTGCGTAGACACTACTCTATGGGGGGCTGGTTGAGAGCCTCCCAAACCACTGTATTAAGATCACGAGCTATCAGATAACGCAGCCACCTTTGACGTACTAAGCCAAAGGTCCCGGGTTCAATTTCCGTGTCATTTTTAAATTTTCAGAATATGATATCTAGATGCGAGTAAATCCTCACTAAAACAAATATAATATATTTGACTATTTGATCCTTCAATAAAATAGTTTGTTTATATTCACATGAAAACCTCAACAATATCTGTCAAGGGTGTTCTGGAATTTAATGGCAACATTTTATCTTCATTTAAAAAGTTTGTCATCTAATGCCGCTATGATCATAATAGATTTTCAACAGCTGTTGTTGATACCACCTTGGGAAGGAAATTAAACTCTATTTTTATACTGAAGCAATATTTTATTTAATTTTACCAAAAATATGTTTTGCTACAAAAATTGCAAAAGACACCTTTTTTCTCGTTCCCTGAATCCTAACCTTATCCCAGTGCCTTCTATTTTCATCCCACTAAGGTAGAAAATTGTGCCATAGTCGGGAAATTTAGGTTTATATTTTCACAGAGGTGCATTGACCCCCATGGCACTGGGTGTTACGAAAGATTGGTTTGATTCAATCTAGTGTATATGTTTTTTTATCACCGTGGCTCACATTACCCATTTGGCTTATACGCTTATAAACTAACTATCCTAATATGTTGGGGGTGAGAAATGTTGAATATATAGGAAGCGTATCCACACTTGCAGGGAGGGTGAGTGGAAAAGCATTTAGGAAAAACCCCTCAGAACACCCAACCAGGACTCGAACTCCGATATCCCCATCATCAGTAGTCCAGAATATTGTGATAGTGATGGCTTATACCAATCTGCCACTGAAGCGGGTTTACAATTTAGTTATAATATAATGTACAGTCATACATTATAACTTATTTATTTAGCTTTTTCTGGTATGTTATGATTTTCTTGTCCGGCTTTACGACTTTTAAGTAATTTTTACTTTCTTGCCGTATTGTGATCTTCAAAAAGATCGAACTCAAGATTTTAATCAATATCGACGTTTCATGACCCCCAGAATTTAAAAAAGTTGTTTTTGAATTTCCGTCTGTCTGTCTGGCTGTATCTCCAACTAGAGTCTAAACTATTTTACCGATCAGGCTAAAACTTGGTATATAGGGTTTTCATAGGGTTTCCCCGAGTGGTTTTTGAAATTGGATATCTAACCTTAAAATTAAGGGTAGTTTACTGAAGGGTGAAAAGAGAAAAGTTGAGTTTCTCAAAATTGGCTTTAACGATTTTGATTAAATTTGAATTTTAAATGTTTATAAATATTCTAAACAACCTGGCTTCTCTCAATATTTCGGCAAAATAACTTTAAGCGCTCCACTCTGAATAATATCTCCTAAAATATTTCAGACATGAAATTACTTAACATTACAAATATGTAAGTCTATTTATAATCCAAAAATATTTTATTTGAAGCATATTTTTATAAAACCAATAACTTTCAAGCTATACGCAAATATACATATATTTTAACTTTTCGAACACTAAAGGTTAAATATTGCGACCGTGAAACAAATATAATCTGAAATGTTGATGGATGTCGACGTCTCATGACCCTCAAACCCTAAAAAGTGTTATTTGCAATGCCGTCTGTCTGTGTGTGTGTTTAAACATAGAATTAAGAGTAGATTAGTAAAAAGCGAGAAGAGAAAAAATAGATTTTCTCATAATCAGCTCTAAAGATTTTGATTAAAATTCGTATATAGGCGTTGATTAAGATTATAAATAAACTGGCTATTTTAATTTTCCCATGAAAATTAATTTTAGGATACTTTACAGAAGCAGAAACTACCGTATCCCCGCAACTATTTGAGATACTAAATAACTCTTCATTGCAAAATTGTAGTACTATTTAAAATAAAAACCTTTTATTTGAAATATATTTTTATAAAACCAACAGTTTCTGAGATATTGGCAAATATATTATTAATACCATTTTGTGAGCTTTAGTTGTAAAGAGATACTACTTCAGTTTTAACGCAATAATTATCCAATGCCATAGAGTAATTAAATATGAGTAAGTCTTTCAAAAAGTGTATGTTGTTTTTTCTTAAACTTCTTAGGAGAAATGTTTGTACAACAATGATCTCTCTCCTTCACTTTAGACTCAATAGTCAATATATAAATTTTTTATTGGTCAAAATTTATAAATGAGGAATTCAATAGCAATGCGATGGAATGAAGGTTTGTAACACCTAATAAAATGTCGAAAATTGTAATCGGTCCAAACTTACAAATGAGGGCGTTAATTCTTTAAAAATAAAATTATAAAATTTTAAACCAGGATTCAAAAAATATTTTACATAAATATTATTTATTTTCACATATATTACGAGTTTTGGGTAAAAATATCTAAATTTTTAAACAATAGAGCGAGAAAGTCCGTGAGAAGTTTCGTACCATTTATTTTTTAAGATAAAAGCGAGAGAAAGTTTGTGCTGTGCTCCGTACCATTTATTTGTTTCATTAATGCAAAAGATAAACATTGGACTTATCAAATTAAATAGTTAAGTGTTATATAATGTGTATTTACTTTAGTCAAATTGATAAAATATGCTTTTGTTAACATAATTCTTATGCATATAAACCAATTGGGGAATCATTATTAAACATCAAATTGACTATGGTAGTTGTACTAACCATACGGCTGCCCTGGAGCATCGAATACTCAAAAGATGAGATCAAATCGATTTCGTGTTTAATCTACAAACAGAAACCCACTAACGATCGCGTAGATTTTGTAAAGCCATAAAGCATGCTGCATCTCCCCCCTTGGAAATGTACCTTCATAAATAACACGTCCAATCATTATTTTTTCCAGAACTTAAAAGGCTTACTTCAAATGTGTTTTTGAATTGAAAACTTCTGATAAAACGAAATTCTCAACGATATCGTATGATAAAAGTTGCTGCCAAAGGTATTTGATATTGGTTCCTTTTTGGACGACGGAAGATCGGCACTAATGCTTCACTTTTGACGTGTTAGCTAAAAAAATAAAAATAAAAAAAAGTTTGAGAATAGCTACTCTTCAAAGGCTGTACAGAAAAACTTTAATATATGGTTTACAACTTAATGAATGTTTTTATATTTATTTTTCAACTACTACAATTATTGTTTTTTTATTAATAATATTTGGTTACGTTTTTAAATATTACGCTTTTTACACATTGTTTCGACAAATTATAATTTTAATTATGCAATGAATGTATTGATAATTTTTACTAGTAAACTAAATGTGACTAATTTAATGAGAAGAAAACCCTACAAGACCAAATGAGAGACTTTACCCTACATAAAACCTTATTTATACATTAAAAATCAATTTCCCTATAGACTCGACAGAAAAGTTTGATTGGAAATTAAAACAGTAACTTATGATATATATCTTTAAAAAACTTAATTTTCTCAGCATATTACTAAACGGGCTACTTCTAATGATCAATTAAATTAAGTATTACTTTTTCTAAATAACTTCAAAGCCATTTACTAATCATCAGATATGTTCATTATTTAATTTAATATAAATTGGAAACGTGGAGTTTTTTTAAAATAAACTATAGTGTTAACATTCCTCTGTACATTTCACGGGCGATAGTTTTTTCTTATTCAAATACAAAGTCGGAGATTTATTTAACTTAAGTGACAAGACTAGGGAAGTTATTTTTGGAGTAAATTCATCCACACAAGCTTGAGATATAGTTGTAAAACCACATTGAAAGTCATACATTGAAAATAAAGAAAATTTCTTTCGACTGGGATTCCAGCCCTGACCTCCCCGACAACGCTAATTAAGTGCAATGTTAATACAAACTGTTTTACCGCTTGAAAATCGTTGCTGTTGTAATTTACCTAGTTGTTAATGAAGGCATGTTTCAATGATAAAATGTATTATAGTTTTGTTTTACTTTTTTTAATGTATGTATGAGTATTTTTCATGTTATTTGAAGATGAACGGAATACAGAGCATATTTAGAAATTCTAAGACAAATCTTAAGTGTGTAACTTATATTAGGTCATAGCGTATGAGGCTTGTAAAATTTAGAAGTTTACTAAGTGATCTTCTTGATATATTTAATAGTGGTTCCCGAACTGTGGGGCATGTTCCCTATCCCAAAGAAAGGGGGGTGCCAAAAATTGTATTTAGCTTTAGTGCGATCACTGGTCCTCGAGTGATTAGTTCAAAACAAACAAACAAATGAAAAAGTGTATTGAATTCACATGAAAAGAAAATAGAGCGAGGTGACCTAGTGGTCTAGGGGTAAGGTGTCAGGCTTCTATGCTGGCGGCTGGGGTTCAATCCTCGGTCCCGGCACAGATTTATCTGATTACCAAACCCTTCCTTCACTTCTGACAAGACATCTTGTGAATGTGGGGAATGCCAGGCCTCCACCGTGGTTCGGATTCCACGTTAAACTGTAGGTCCTCCATTTCATCTCACAATCACCGTACCATTACACATTAGCGTAAGTGCGTATAACCCGAACGGGTAGTAAGACGCGGTGCTAATAATAATAATAATAAAATAATAGAGCGATTACGCCCAGCTCCATGGTCGAATGGTTAGGGTGCAGGCCTCTAATGATTAAATCTTACCTCATTTAATAGCCTACAAGCATAATATTTTTTACTTCAATTAAAACTAACTATCAATCACGTATATTTTTGTATTTTACGTTAGAGAGGAAAACATCTTAAGCATTTGGGCTTTCCACATTTCTGATTTGTCCATAGTTATATTATTTTTTGTTATTTAATTGACATATTTTAACCAAGCTTTGGTACATATAGTATGATTTTGGTATGATAAACAGTAGACAGTAAACATTAGTTACTGAAATTACTAAAACAAATATGTTTGAATTGTTCTACTGTTCTTCCAACCAAAATCAGGGTGTACAAAGGAAACCCTAAGGACCCTTACAGCTGTCGTTATATCGTCTTCTTACTGGCTTAAAAGTGTGCAAAGATATAAAAAATATCGGGATTGTAGGAAACAATTATCTTGACATTGAATTAATAGAGTAGTTATATTACATTTTAACTTTTTTTGATTTAGTTAAAGGAGGTGTAATTAAATGGATAGGCTTGAAATTTATAAAAATAAAATTGAGAGGGGCGTATAGTGTCAAAGTTTGAGAACATATTAAAATATTTTTAAGATTAACAGTTAGGACACACTTTTAAATACAATATTATGTTTGACAATACAACACAAAAATAGGACCTCGTATGACGCACATGTGCGGCTAAGATAAACTAGGGTGAAGTACTACTTGCATCAGGGCAAAACCTATGCTCTTTATCATGAGGGAAAATAAAAAAAGAAGAAATATACGACTTTATGTAGAGTAGGGTAAAGCGATCGAGGCGGACAGAAAATAAATTAGGGCTGGAACCACCCCAACGAATGGAATTAATTGGAAGAAATAACTCCCTGAACAAAGACAAGTGTAAAAACCTGCGAGAGTCTAACATAAATGAATATAACTAGGAAAGTGCGTTTAAAAAAATTACACCAGCATTTCTCTAAAAAGAGATTTGAGATACCACATTCAGGGAAAATCCACCTTCAAACTGCTGGCCTAAATGTGGATAGTGCGATTGGAGGGAAAAGGAGGAAGAGAGTATCTAACGTGCATATTCTAAACATATATCTACACTAATATTATATTATTATTATTATTATTATTATTAGCACCGCGTCTTACTACCCATTCGGGTTATACGCACTTACGCTAATGTGTGATGGTAGGGTGGTTGTGAGATGAAATGAAGGACCTACAGTTTAACGTGGAATCCGAACCACGGTGGAGGCCTGGCATTCCCCACATTCACAAGATGTCTTGTCAGAGGTGAAGGAAGGGTTTAGTAACTAATATTATAAAGAGGAAAGATTTGATTTTTTGTTTTTTTTTTTGTATGTAATGGATAAACTAAAAAACTACTGGACCGATTTTAAAAATTCTTTCACCAATATAAAACTATATTATCATCGAGTAAAATAGGCTATATTTTATTTTGAAAATTTAATTTATTCCTCATAAAAATGCCGATAGTTTTACACAAGGTATAAAAAAAATTTCCTAAATATATGCTTTCCCCACGTGCGCTGCAAAAACTATTGGCATTACATAAAAAAAATACTTTACATATTGAACGTTCTCGCTAATATGAACAAAAAATTCCGCTAGACAATATATGTAATTATTATAGTTATGTTAGAATAAACGTTTTTTGTTGAAATTAGTCAACTAAAACACGGATGCGAACAAAAAGTGATTATATCCGTATCATGTTATGAATCCTTATCCAAATCAATTATTTAATCAAAACCTTGATCTCCCCGTCATCGGCAGTCCAGTCTACTGCAAGAGCGTTGTGTTAGACCTCGCAACCACTGAAGCGGGTGTGATGGGTAGCTAGTTATACTACTATAAAGCCACGTGCCTGACTCACTCACTGACATTACTGTTTACGCACTTCCAGATGAGCTAGACACTTAAAATTTGGCAAACTTCTAGATTCTAGCTTGTAACCGACTAGAAAATTCCAAAAAGTTAATAATTTTAATTTTTAACCGCCGAAAAAAAATTCAAAATGGTGGAGCAACTTTAAAGTCGGTGCGGACCTTTCTTTGGAAGTCTCTTGTTGCTAAACGGTAAGACCTATAAAAAATTGCTCTGGAATTACATTAGTTTACATCCACCTGTAAATAACAATCATTGCGGGTTTTGGGGCGGAGCCCCCAACGAGCAAAGCGAGTTATTACTATACCATCCCATGATTTACAAACTAACGTAGCCCAGTATGTTGCGTTTAGCATTGATTTGATAACAGAATGAACCCATTTTCAAATAGTAAATATTTTCTTCACTATCACATTTAATCGCTCTTAAGCTAAGAATCAAGTAGCCAAAGCTATTATTTATGCATTTAGTGAGGATTACTCCATAAATAATTACTTTGGTTATTAGCGAGGATTACTCCATAAACAATAGCTTTGGCTATTTGATTCTTAAATATGCAATCCCTTACAATTATATTAATTGTACAAATGGCAGCAATAAGCCAACTCCGAGTCAAGGGTGGTTGCGTTATCTGATAGCTCGTAATCCTAATAAAAAAATCACACATTTTTAGCCGATGATTTCCGCGCACGTCCATCATAGACTTTGCCTTAAAATATGAGTGAAGAATGACCCTGGGCACGGGATGATTCCTGGATAGCTCAGTGATTATATATTGACGTACTAAGCCAAAGGTCCAGAGTTCGATTCCCGTGTCCGGGTTTAATTTTTCAATTTTCAGAATATGCTCTTAAGTTACTCTTGACTTGTTTTTGCCTACAAAAGTGGTCGCGTACTTTAACGCGTCACTATCTTGTTAGGCTGTGTTATTAGTGACGGGGATATCTGGGTTAGAATTACGTTGGATGAACTGAGGGAAGATTCTCCTAAATGGGGTCTCACCCTACATTCACACAAATGTGGTTACATTTATTATAAATGGTAACTTCCTCATCCCTATTTCAATATCGTAAATAACGTATACGTATGATAGAAACGGTTAATAAAAGTGGGAAAAAAACTATAAACACTCGAAATTAACCACTCTACAACTTAGCCATGGAGCCGGTCTCAAACCCTGGACTCCGGACTCAAGAGTCGAGCGCTCTCACACAAACCTAACTACCGGTGCGATGACGCTCAAGCAAAACGAGACAAATACAATAAGCATTCCACTAATGTTTCCCCTGGGTATAGATAGAAAGTGATACTAAAAGGAGAATGGGTTAAAATAAATTAAAAGTTGGGCATTGGGGAATCATTAGTGATGACTGGTTGATGGAGAGGGAAGTGGAAGGTTTTATAATTTAATAGTAAAAAATAAAGTGACACCTTTGGGAATTGAAATTACACGAAGTGTACCGTCTATTTAGTGCCATGACATTTGTATCCGTCATGTATGGTTAAATTAATATGATATAACGTCAATTGAGATATACACATACCTGCAAAATGTTTCAAGATTATTCTCCTTTAAAGGTTGTTTTCAAAGCAAAGTGCCATTTTCAATATATTTTTTGATACAGTGAGAAAATTATCTTTGCTTTCTCGCGACTCCCCTTAGAGATATATTGGGACCGTAGTGTGTAATCATTATTATTATTAGCACCGCGTCTTACTACCCGTTCGGGTTATACGCACTTACGCTAATGTGTAATGGTAGGGTGATTGTGAGATGAAATGGAGGACCTACAGTTTAACGTGGGATCTGAACCACGGTGGAGGCCTGGCATTCCACACATTAACAAGTTGTGATTAATACACGTCTTGTCGGAGGGGAAGGAAGGGTTTGGAAATAAGATAAATCTTTGCCGGGACCGAGGATTGAACCCCGGCCGCCAGCATAGAAGTCTGACACCTTACCCCTATACCACCAGGTCACCATAGAGTGTGTAATCGGTTTTGAGATTTTGATGAATGTGAATGTTGAGCCCTTGGAACATGAAATGTGTTTTTCGTGATGCCGTTTACCTGTCTATGTGCTAAAACTTGATATCTAGTGTGTTCATAAGGCTCCCCAGAAAAACCTTTGGAATTAGTTATCTAGACCCACAGACAAGTAATGTTTACTAGAGAGCGAAAAGAGAAAAAAGCAACTTTCTCAAACACAGTTTAAACGATTTTGATTTAAATTCGTATTTGGGCACTTTTAACATTACAAACAAAATGGTGCATCAATTTTTTTTTTCTTTCTGGGAAAATGAGTTCTAAGATACCTTAGCCTTTACATACGGGGTCATTTCCAATCTTGATAATATCTCTACTACTCTTTTAGATACGAGATAGCCTATTTAAAAGTTGTAGGACTATTATAAATAATAACCCCTTTATTTGAAATATATTTTTGTAAAACCAAGACTTTTCTAGAAATAAGTATATATACTGTACTTATTAAATAGAGATTTGGGAAAAGACGAGTTGTTCGTAATGATATTTGGTGAGCAGTGGGGATACGATTTCTCAATGTGCTTCTGTAACAGTGTATATTATTTCATTCATGCTGTTCGGTAGGATGTGATGATATTTTTACTATTATGTTTCTGTAATACAATTATTTTGTTTCAAAAAACTTACGAGTTTTAAGTAGTTTTCTACATTTTCACTAGATAAGTAGCTAAAATATATGTGCGGTACACTATACGTTTTTTCCCCATCGCATCGTAATAGTCGTTTAGACTGTGAGCTTCACATACTACGTATGAGAGAGAGAGAGAGAGAAACATTTAGGAAATACAACCCTCAGAACACCAGACTGGGATTCAAACCCAGATCTCCCTGGTAACGACAAAACAGTATATCCCGAGGGTAATCCGTTAAATCATTCACCGATGCGGATATTCATAAGAAAATAGAAAAATTTAAGTTTTGTACAGCCAGATGAAAAAATCTAAAAATATACTAGTAAAAAAAACTAAAGATTATCTTTAAAGTGATATGGAAGGGGATACGAGAAAAAGCCAGTCTTTTTGCAGTTTTTATGGCAAACCTTTTTTTGACCAAATAATTAAAATATTGCCCGAGTACAAATATATAATTTAATTTTCTTCTCCCGGTGACTTCAAAATTTCTTGAATATCTGTCAAGGGTATCCTGTAATTTAATGACAACCTTTTCTCTATATTTAAAAAGTTTCTCATCTAAAGCCGCCATGCTCATGTCAGATATTCAACAACTGTTGATAATACTATGTTAGGAAAATTAAACTCTATATTTATACTGGAGTAATATTTTACAGTAAACTCTGGTTTCAGTGAACTCGCTTGTAGGGAACATTTTGCCCAAAGTGAACCTAATTCATTGGTCCCAACCCACATACATCTCAATGTGTGTTGAAAAAATCGTTTATATTGAGCTTTCAACTTTGGTTTTAATGAACAGAACAGTTGAAACTTTCAATAAGAAATGTCTAGCATTATAATTCTTTAAAAACATAATTTTGTTGTTGTTTAAACTTGAAGACACCGATTATTTACCTCAGTTATTATTTAGGCAGCACACAGATTGACTGAAAGTACGGATTGTGGAGGGGGAAGGTTGAGCTTAAACAGTCAGTGCACTCATTGACCTGGCTTAAGTTTTTATACCTTTTTCTGCGGAAAGTAAAGGAAGACAGTCTTCTGAGTTGTATTGATACGACAGGAGTATCAGGACAGTGAATGGCACTTTGTGGCCATTTATTAATTGCTTTCACTGAACTTCGAGAGGGTGTATGAAACTCAAAAAATTAGTCTTTTTTACTCAGTTTAATTTTTTGAATGCATGGAAAGTGTGGAACAAGCACAGACTCTAGAAAAGGTCCAGGAAAAATTATTAGTTAAAACAGTTTACAGTAAATAACTGCATATAACCGATTATTTTAAGATTAAATAATAGATTTCAACCAAGAGCGATTGTTTTGTCTTATTTTGTTTGTCACTAACCCAATACTTTCAGATTTAAAATAAAAGTAGGTTTTAGTGAACTTCGGACATAGTTAACAAATTGTGGAGTCCTTAGAGGTTCATTATAAACAAAGTTGACTGTATTTATTTTAAATTAAAAATATTTTGCTATATTATTATTATTATTATTATTATTATTATTATTATTATTATTATTATTATTAGCACCGTGTCTTACTACCCGTTCGGGTTATACGCACTTACGCTAATGTGTAATGGTAGGGTGATTGTGAGATGAAATGGAGGACCTACAGTTTAACGTGGAATCCGAACCACGGTGGAGGCCTGGCATTCCTCACATTCACAAGATGTCTTGTCAGAGGTGAAGGAAGGGTTTGGTAATCAGACAAATCTTTGCCGGGACCGAGGATTAAACCCCGGCCGCCAGCATAGAAGTCTGACACCTTACCCCTAGACCACCAGGTCACCTATTTTGCTATAAAAACTGCAAAAACACTGGCCTTTCCACGCGTCCCCTTCCACCTTAAGGGTATCCGCTAGTGTTCATATAGAAAAAAGCTAAATATCTGAAGATAATTGCCCATATAGAATCGACATAACCATTAGAATAAACACATTCTAATGACATAACTAGGTGAACCGTGACGCTCTTTGGAAAACCTTGAAGTTTATTATTGAATATGTTTTTGTAATAGGCTAAACTATTTACTTATTTATTCTTTTTGATGAGATGTGATGCTCTTTTATCCAATATATTTCAGTAAAAATGTTTATTAGTTCCTTTATCTTACTTTATTATCATGCTTAGGTAAATATTGCGTTTGTTTGTGCACTCAGTTTGAGGACAAGTTAATGTTTTATCTCAAATATATTACATTTATCTAAATTTAATAATGACCATCGTTGGTTTGCGAATTCCATAGCTAGCTCAGAGGTGTACTACGAGAAACTATAAATAGTGGACATCCGGATGTTGAACTTTCTAGCTTGATATAGATTTTTGGTTGTTTAACTGTACGAAGAACGGGTCAGAATACTTGTACTATAAAAAGAAAAGTAAATAAGAATATAAGAAAAGTACTGAAAATCAAATATCATAAAATAATATTTAATTTCATTAATATTTAATATCAAATGAGTTATATATTTCAAGAGCACTTTTATAAACAGTACTATATTTTACTGGTGTGCGCTTTTGATTTTTTTAAAAACAGTATCAAATGTTTTCATAATAAAACGGAATGTTAAAATAAAGCTTTTGTAAGGTATCCAAAAATAAGTGTTTCATTATAGAGTCTTTGACCATTTGACTATTCAAGAGATTCAACATTGCACACATTTTCAATTTTATACTTCAACAATATGTCTTTCGGAGATTTTATTTTCCACGTGAGGGGACTTGACTCTTTCTTAGCCCTTAGTATCAATTAGAACTCCCTATAGTCACATATATAGATATAAATGTCTATGTATATCGAGAGAAAGCAACATTGTTGTTTATTTGTATTGGTTGACGAAAAGGGGTTGACCCTATACTGTTTCGGAAAATATATTAATTTTGTATGTATTAAAACTGAATTTAAAGTACATTATGAATAGTCAGTTTGAAATGTCACCCTCATAATGATGTAGACAACTAATTATAAAAAAATAATTATATCATGTATACGCGTTTTCTGACCAAAGTATAAAGTGGGCTGTAGACTCTCGTGTTTATTGGCGCCAGTCCCGACAGTGTAAACCTCTAATTGCGAGCAAATTAAAGAGTTTATATAATGCATGTTCTGCTTGCACAAATATTCGAGCGCTGGAATAATTTGGCGCCAATAGTTAACTGTTTCATCAACTGCACGTCAGTTGTACCTAAACGTGTAAACCTCAATTGGTTCGCCAGTCACACCTTGCACCGAACAAGTGCAGTGCATTGCTTAGAACAGGTGTAGAGGCCTATACATATGGTGAACGCAACTGTCCCGCAAGTAAATCTTTGCACGATATTCAAAAAATGTGTGTAAACCTTTATTTGCACGACAGTTGGACTGACATGGATATTGGCGCAAGTTAAACATGACAGTGTATACGCGCCTTAAATGCAAATTTAATTCAAGATAACTCACTAAAATAGTTTCCCCACATTCCTAAGAAGAGATAAAAAGATAAGGTGTGTGCCGGTGAGTTAATGATGACTATTCCTGTCAGATCGAATGAGAGTTGTTGATAGCAGGGAGAAAGTACGGTTGAAGCGAGGAGGAAGAGGGTAGGAGGAGAGGGTCTAGGGGTGACAGCTTGGGAGATATCTGGTTGTAGTTAGGGGGTGGAAGGAGGAGTGCAGGATGATGAGGGTTAGGAGCAACCCGTCATGCATGGAACATAAGGTTATAAAACCTAATACATTGGCCCTTACGGGAAAATGCTTGTGCACTTAAGGTTTACTATGTGTTCTGGTATGCCTGTTTTATAAATACTCCTCAGTATTCTCAACTTTCAATAGAACCCTTACGATAACGCAAGTTTGACAAGCCTGTAAAAAATGGAAACTCCTTATGGAAAACACAGGGAATCCTGGGTTATTAAGAGTGTAAATCCTGTATTGTCGACATGTTATTTGATATGATCGTGCACAGACTTGATGAAAGAGAGACTCGGCAGTTATTTAAAGCAAATGTTTGAAGATATTAATCCTGAGCACAATCATTTCGGGGAGACTTTGTGCGTCTAGAAGAAACCGCAGGAAACTGGAAGTTGATCGCGCGAGAAGCGGAAACTTGACAAAACTATCTCCCTCCTTCTCCCCTCTCTAAGGATAACTTTACTTGTTGCGAGTTGAAACAGCTTAATGAAAGTTGGCGCCTGCACCGCAAGGAGCGCCACAGTTTCTTAATGAAAACCTTGAGGCATGATACGAGAGAATTTCTTGTTGTGGTGACTCGGAGACAATATTGCGTCAAATTATGTACACGTCTGGAAACTAAATTTAAGAGGAAAAAACTCTAAGAAATAAATTGAAACGGGTTAATATTTACTATAAAATAAAATTATTAATATAGTAAAAATATTACGATGTTAACAAATTTAAAAGTACGTTTGTTTTTTTACTAAAATTGTAATTCTACCAAAATTTTAGTGAATTTAAAGAACAAAATTAAAAGAGATGGTATATTTTCTTTTTAATGTTGTCCTTAAGATGTTCCAACAATATAAATTAAATTAATGTAATCAAATACTATATGACATATATTATATGTAATGTAGATGATGGGAATATGACCAGGCTAAGCTTTGAAGAATTTTCCTAGCACCAATTTATGAAAATTTCGAAAACTCTTTGATAGACAATTTACTTTAGTCCCTTGGTAATGACGAAAAAAATATTAATATATTTCATTCTATAGAAAACATAGAGAAAACTTATTTATAAAAGTATAATTTTGTGCCACATTAAAAAAATATGAAGTTAATATGACCACTAGTTTTAACAACCATATTAAATTATACTTTTTCAACAATTTTCTGCTTTCTTATAATTTTTTCTCACCTTAATATAATTTATTAGTACTTATGGACTTTTTGAACTTTGCAGTTTTCTGCCATAAAAACCAAGCCTTGGACTTTTGGAGACTCTAGATATTGTTGCTAAGCATATAATTCTGAGTCGATCCTGACATTTTCAACGTTCTTCTAATTTTAGCCAGCTTTAAAATAATTTTTAAGTATTTATGAACTTTTTAAACTTTGGGGTCTTCTAAAAAAACATCCGCCTCGGTGGCGTAGTTGGCTAACGCGCTTGTCGTGTAGAGTTCGACTGCTGAGGACGGGGAGATCGAGGTTCGAATCTCGGTCGGGTGAACTGAGGGTGGTTTTTCCTAAATGGTTTTCCACTCTCCCTCCACGCAAATGCGGGTTCACTTCCTCTAATTCAACCTTACCCATTCCTAATCCATTAGAGTAATTAGTACTTAAAGCGTATAACCCTAACGGGTAGTAAGACGCGGTGCTAAATATTATTATTATTATTATTCTAAAAAAAACCAAGCCTTAGACTTTAGGGACTTTTGATATGTTGTAAGTCATGCAATTCTGAGCGGATCCTGAAATTTTCAACTTTCTCCAAATCTTGTCCATATTGTTTGCTAATAATCCTGGGCTAAGCTGAACCATTCTAATCTAGCGTCCACCCGAGGTGGTGAAGTGGTTTAAAGCCTTCTGTGGCGTGGAAGTTGAGGTTCGATTCTCCCACGGGTGCAATAGGGATGGTTTTCCACATTTGACTTATTACCCCATAGTTTCATCTCCTTTCCCTGAAATTGCGTGTAAACTTCCTATAGACTACACTCATAATCCTTACCACCCTTAAAACTAATCCGTTAATAACCTTAGTGTACAACTTACTTATAATTAAAATAAATGGTATAACACAATCCTACAAACCTTCTAATATAGCCAAATAAAGTTTATGAGAAAATGTTCAAAAATCAGTCACCAGTAAACTTACCTCATATAAATTATTATTTATTATTTTTATTAAAAGAAAAAACATATTTTCTTATTTATTATACGTAACACTCCCCAGATGCATGTTTTTAATAACATCATTAAAGCCATTTTAGAAAAATATCGAATTTTTCAAAATCCTTTACTTTTAAACAAACATATTCCCGAAAAACAAGTATACAGTGGGTTTTTTTTCATGTCAAATACTCCTCAGATATCCATTATAAAAGAAATAATTAGAGCCATTTTAAAAAGATTCATAGTTATCAAAAATCAATCTTCAATAAACTACCCTTAATTTGAGGAGTTATAATCATAATTTTTTTAAATTTATAATTCGAATTGGTCCTTTTAAAAAGGCCGTTTTTCCTCTTTTTTAAATTAAATTAACTTTTTTCCATTTTTGAATAATATTGTAGAAGGCTGGTGCATATTTTATGCGAAAATTCCATTTTAAGAAATTTTTCTATAGCTCCTAGCATTCCTTTTTAAAGGCCACATTTCTGGAACTATGGCCTCCAATATAATTTTCTCTCCTATAAAATGTGTGTAATTCCATGAACACGTATAAATACCATGTTTGAATAAAATACATCAAACCGTTTCTGACATAGCCTCAAGGACAGACAGAATTACAAGATCCACTCATTTGGACTTAGGGTAGCGAACGTCAATATTCATTATAATCTTTTGGTTGAACAATTTTCACTATTATAAATATTTATATATATGAAAAGAGTAATTTAGAACATTATAAAAACCACACAAGAAATATTTTGGAAAAGTAAACTCTATTTTTATTATTTCGGTACCAATGCTATATTCTAAAACTACCATCTGCAGATCATAGTATTTTCCGTATTGATGTATGAAAGTAGATTTAAGTTTGGTTCACATAGTGATGGCACTGTAACGGCTATATAAGTCATGACACCGAGTGATAATTACTGTCACGGCAGTATACGTCCATATATTGATCTTATCAATGTGATAGTGTTGACAGTGAACACCCCAGTCACCGAGGAAATGGTGGAACTGGTGAAGGTTTTCGCTAGCGTGGTTGAAGATTTGATTGCTATTGTGTTAAATATACTTATGAAAAGGAAACAGAAGTAGATAGGATAATGGGTAGCCGTAAAGCTGCGTCCAAACTAGTGGGCCGAACCACGTCGCGAGCCAAACCTCAACATTCCTGCGAGCCATAGTTTGCTTCATAAATTTATTTACTAAGATGAATGACATACGCAATGAACAAGGAAAAATTAAACTGTCTGCCGCGGTATAATTTATCTACACCTTGCAACAAAGGAAAAAATAGACAGGACTGGCGATGATGGCGAACTAAAATGTACTTGAAGCGAGTGGAATTTAGTGGAAATAGTTTTCTCCACTAAATTAAATTTCAAGAAATTAGTAGTCACTACAAAAATGTAACCTGAATTTCACCAAATAATTGAGCATCTAGTTATCTTTATTTGAGTGAAAGTGCAAAACAAAAAAAACAAAATGTTGACTTCAAAGAAAATCCATAAATGTGCAGAAAAGACTCCCATTAACATTTATACGTTTCATAACAACCGGTGACTCTTTTACTTGTCTGCAATACCTATTTACGTTCTCTAAACACAGTATATATATATATATATATATAAATATAATTAATAAAGTATATGATATTTAATCTTATGTGGTAGAAATGAGAGAATAAGCATTTTAGAGGTAAACCACCCTCAATAGACCTGACAGGGACTCGAAACCCGATCTTCCCACCTTGAGCACGCCAGTATAACACGAGATTGACGCGTTATTGCACTACGCCACTGAAGCGGGCTGAGACGTATTTACCCACAAAATCTACCCGGGGTGACAGTCTGTTCTTTGTTCACTCCTTTCTTCCCGGAGGCAGTTTCAAACTTATTTTGAGTGTACAACAAACTTTCTAAGAAAAAGTATTACAAAGTTGTAGGCCTTCAATTTACAACACGTATGTAATCATATAACTTCAAATATTGTTTATAATATACTCTCAAATTTTCAAAGATTAAAATAATTTTTATTTATTTCCCTTGGATTATTATAAAACGAATTTGCACTTAATTTTAAATATTTCAATCACACAAAAAAATAATTACTCCAAACAAAATTTCAAGGTGTAGTAAAATTTACAGCACGTAACTGCTCATCTAATATTACAAACGCGTGGTTGATGACCTGGTGGTCTAGGGGTAAGGTGTCAGACTTCTGTGCTGGCAGCCGGGGTTCAATC
>CABFOV010001958.1:0-14736 GCA_902141375.1 Timema poppense
CTTAGCCATAGCTTCTCTGGTAAGACAAGGCTGTTCTTGAGCTTGCTGAAGCAGGATGACATGGGCCCTCTGTGATTACCCTATTTTGTAATTTAAAACCGCGCTCTCTGTGGTGACTAGTTGGACTTAGGCTATTGGGCTAAGGGACAGTCCCCACAGAGGGCGTATACGGTTGACTGGAAGAGGTACTTTGATTTGAAACGACCATTAATATCTTACAATACACCTGGTATTGGCTTACTTTGTTCTATGAAGAGCCGGAAGAGGTACATTAACTTGTCTATGACCCTGAATGTGGTGACTGGATAAGGTTTGGGATATACTGAATTAGACCATACGCTTGTACACCCCTATAATAGAAAGTGGTTTAGAGAGAGAGAGAGAGAGAGTGAGAAAGAGTGATCCTTTTTCACGGCGTGTACAGAGTGCGCCTTTCTGACAGTAGAGGTGTAAATTTGCGTGACCACACAGAAGGCTAAAGTACTGAAAAGTGCAAAATAATGTAACGAAATAATGCGAGCTTATTAGTTGTAATACTGTCTTAATGCTACTTACAGCAGTGTTAATATATCAATAACCTTCTTACAAAAGGTGGTTGCTTTCTGTCAGGCAATGTTTAAAAAAAATCTAGTGAAAGTTATCTATTTAAAGGACCATATTTGGATTTTCTATTTAGTTAGACACTTAATTATGTCTAATATATACGTTTGTTTATACATTGCGTTTTATTATTAGTCTGGGATACTCACATATATAAACAAAAGGGTTTAGGAATGAGGAAGCTGTGACTTAAAGGAAATATAGTTTCATTTTCTTGGAAGGTAAGTGAAATAACATATAGGGAAAAATTAGAATATACGTGTGTTTGGACGGAATTTGAACCCTGACCTCCTCATGATCAGAAAACAAACATAGACGAGACTTAAATCTCTGCCTGCATGCCCACTAGTGCTGGTAAGAGTGGCTGTAAGAAAACTTAGATGTAACTGTTATCCTTTTATTATCAGTAATAATTGATTACGTTTTACAAATGTTTGCTTTCGAAATATCTTATTAATAAAATAATTAAATGTTAATACGATTAAAAATTAGTTTTAATTTAGGCTAATTTCCAAATAATTTAATCAATAATAGTGGTGAAGTCATGATTAGTAACAACTGTGAACAACAATAATTGCATTTATTTGCTTACTTTATATTAATGTTTTAATGCTATGCATATTTACACTAATAGGATGGATATGAGAAACGTTGAATTTAGATTAAATGTACACACATGTGCATGTAGTGAGAAACCATATAGGGGGTGGGGGGGGATAAGGCATCCTCAATGCATACATCCTGGATTCAAACCCCGTGACGGGCTATTCATATTATTGCAGAGTGGCGTTTTAGACCATGTGACCAGCGATACGGTTACTTTAAATTGTTATATAAACTTATCATAAGTTGAACATACTATTTTAATTGAATAAAAAAGTCTTTAAAGCCAATATATATGTTTTTGTCTAAAAAAATAAGGAGTATGATACATTAATAAGACGCATTTAAATGTTTTAATGACAGCTAGGTAACTTTTGACAAATACTACCCTGGCTCATCTATACTAGATACGATAACTGGCCTCAACGTATGGTGGTCAGAGGCCATGGTTTCTATTCCCGGCTAGTATTTGGGATTATTTTGAAAGAGATTAATTCCCTTAGTCACCAAGGTTTAATGAATTAAGCTTAAGTTAGGTTTTATATCTTCATAGGCCCTCACCCTTTTATATTTACCATCATAATCCCCCCATCTCATCGGGGCATGGAAATTTACTGCGCAGGAATAATATACACTACGGTTAGTACGTTTGAGGGTCCCCAGGGAAAAAGTACATTGGTACTAGCTGATATTTCCGCAAATTGATCTACAGATTTATGCTACGCAGACACGCAATTATTATTATTACTAATAACTAGGTTGGAGATTTCATTTAACAATAAGGTTCCATCCTATATCACACATGCACAATATATGGCACACGAGCCACTTGCAACTATCAAGTTATTTCCTGCAGCCCATCGAGTAATATATTTATCATCATTAGATTGCGGTCTGTTTTCAGAAAAAATATTTTTTAATTTAAAATTTAACTACAAGAATGGGTTAGAGAGTAGTCATAATAATTTAGAAGAAATTTACCCAAATTTGGAAGGAAGGTGAGGATAATTCAGTTAGTGAAAACCACAAACGGCACAGCCAGCAAACCCATCAAAGACAAACCAGATTAAAAAAGATCTACATATTTTAGTGATCATGTACACCGGTTGGTTTGAAGGAAATATGTAAATGGAGCCTAAAATTAGGACAGGTCACTCTTTTATTGTCCCGTTCCTATTTACGATTTTTGCAGTAATGGTAGTGTTTTTATTTATTATTATTATTATTATTTTTTTATTATTTAGCACCGCGTCTTACTACCCGTTCGGTTTATACGCTTTAAGTACTAATTACGCTAATGGATTAAGAATTGGGAAGGTTGAATTAGAAGAAATGAGCTCGAATTTGCGTGGAGGGATAGTGGAAAACTATCTAGGTAAAACCAACCTCAGTTCACCGGACCGAGATTTGAACCTCGATCTCCCCGTCCTCAGTAGTCGAGCTCAACACGACTAGCGCGTTAGCCAAATACGCCACCGAGGCGGGTGTGCTTTTATTAAATTACTTCTTTCCCCCTACTTAAAAAAATGTTGACAGTTCAAGAAGCTATATTTCGATTTTAGTGCGCTACATATAGCAACATCCCCTTTAAAATACGGGCGGCTAGTTATGAACCTTATAATCAGTAAAGCGAATAAACGAATACTTCAACATATATTTAGGTTCCAAATAGATTTTAAAGCTATTTTACATAATAACGGCAGTTATATAATAACAACGTAGCAGTGTGGGATATTTAAATATTTCGCACAATTAATAGTTAGTTATTCAAAGAAAACCTGCTGTTACACTTTATTACGTTATTATTTTATACCTAGTTTGCATGAACTTATGTAGAAATTATTCTGAAAGGAAGTGATAATAATCAGGATAAGGTGTGTCCTGGTATTGACGAGAAATGCTAATGAGCACTCTATTGTTAATTATCCAATATTTATTATTGGTTGTATTAATTATATAATATAAAATCTGGAGTAACCCGATTACCATTACAGTTAGGGTTGGCCCGCTAGCTATAAATAAATCATACTCAGACGTCCAGTGTTTTGATCACAAACAATCGTTTCCGAAATATTTTCTCCTAATGTTTTTCTTCTCTACCCAATGGCAATGATGCTGGTACTTTTTCTTTATATTTAATCCCAATTCGTCAGTTCCTAATCATAACATAATATATTTAGATAGTAGTTATAGTCTCGGTAGAAGTGTATAGTTAGTACCAGCTATGCGCATTTAATTTGACGAAAACCCTGAGATTAGAAGTAATTATTTTAAAGAAATAGCACTGTATAAACTATTATGAATATTTCTAAGTTTTTAAATGCATATATTTAAAACATCTTCCTAATACCTTTCAAGACCAAGCATACTTGATTGTTTTTAGCACCACGTATTACTACACGTTTGGTTTGTACACTTATGTACTAATTACACTAATATTTTATGGATTGAGAAGGTTTAATTGAGAGTAAGTGCACCCACATTTGAGTGGGAGGAGAGTGGGAAATAATTTAGGAAAAACCCGCCTAAGTGCACCCGACTGGGATCCAGCTCCATCTCCCCGTCCTTGGCAGTCTAGTTTAACACGAGATTAGCGCGTTAAGATTACGTGGCCATCTAAGCGGGTTTCATGATTATTACATATTTCTTCTACCAATATAGCTTTAATAGCTCATCGCTAGGCAAGTGTACTAAATGTCAAGTTCATAGTATTGTTGGTCGATTTTATAGAGGTTAGGATTCTAGTCCCTGCGGGATTTAGCCTACTTGGGGTGTTTATTTTATAAAATAGTTTCCTACTTTCTCTCAAAGTCAGTTCTGGTACGTTTTCTTTAAAGTCTACCTTTCTCATCCATATAACATTAACTTAATTTTATTTAGCACCACTTCTTACTACCTTATCATGCTATACGAATACTAATCAGGCGAATGTGTTAGTGATAGGAACGGTTGAATTTTAAGGATATTTACCCGCTCATTTGTAGAGGGTTGGGGGAAATAAATTTAAGAAAAAACATCCTCATTAGAGTTTCGAGCCTCGATATACCCATTATACCCATTATTGGCAATCTAGTTTAGTTGCGAGAGAGACGCCTTAGACCAGGCGGGTCAAACTCGTTTGATCATAGGTGTTTGTTTATTTTCTTAAAAGAAGTACACTTTCCACACACTTATGTGCCATGAAACATTTTACTGTCCATAGAACTTAAAAACAAGTTGTTTGTTACTCATATGGAGAATCATGTTTTATGTATAGATCTTAAATTGAATTCAAAATGGTTCCAAAAATGTTATACCAAGCAACATTTTTGTGACGTTTTAAATTGTATGTTTATTAAATATACAACATTTATTCAATCAAAATATGTAAAAAAAAGTT
The DNA here is from genome assembly GCA_902141375.1 of Timema poppense. NCBI lineage: Eukaryota > Metazoa > Arthropoda > Insecta > Phasmatodea > Timematidae > Timema > Timema poppense. The sequence goes on from CABFOV010001958.1 coordinate 4,583, forward strand.
TAAGGTTTTGTTGCGTTTTATGAAGATTTTCTCTTGTAAACATTATCTTTTTACTCTATCATTAGAGTATCATTAGAGTCTAAAAGTAGTCTGCGAGCATGTTTGGGTTCCAATTTTCCTGGTAGTGTGTTTCCATCTTAGTGAGCGATATCTTGGTGAAATCTCTCTCCGTGTTCATCGCTGACATCGCCAAGGCTTGGAGGAAAAAATCCAAATGAAAGGCCATTGAGTGTGTTTTAAGGACCTGTTACACCTTAGGTGTTTATAGCTGGCTATAAGTTCATCAACAAGTTCCTTGTATTTAAGAACTCGATGGTTTCCTAGAAAATTTTGAATAAAACATTTTTAAACTACACCATTCTCTTTTCTCTGCAGGATTTAGCACATACTATACATATACATTATCTTTCAAAACCTCTTTTATTTTTGACCTTACAAATATTCTCCCTTTATTTGACATCACTGAATGAGGGTAATTTTCTCTCGAGATGTTGAAAACCTTTCCCATCTATGTCCATGACCTTAACAAAGTTCTTCATCAAGCCAATCTTGATATATAAAGGAGGTAAATACACAATTCAAGATCGACAAGGGAATTTTGGTCCATATTTTTTTTTGTACGACAGTGAAACATTGATGGGTTGGCTACTGTGTTTGGTGGTAATGAGCCTGCTTGGCCCTCCTGTCCCATTATCAGAGAAAGTAACAATACTTCATGTACTCCAAATACATTTAACTTATAATATAATTGATGCAACCTTCAGATTACTAGGAATGTTCCAGAATAATTGTGTTCAACATCATTGTTCCCCTCAATGGATATCTTCATGATTTAATATGCATTATTCGTGTGATGGGAATGGCCAATGAGTCTGGATTGGATGACAGGGAGTTACTATTGTGAAGAAGTTCAGTTTTCAGGCCTGCTTTTGAGAAATAAATAAAAAGTTTCCACTCGTCAAAATTGTGTTTATATCCTAAGTACCTCATTAAACCATTTACATCATTAGAAAATAAAAAAATCACTACTCTTTGAAATAAAATTATACTATACCTTTTTGAAGATTTCAATACACCAATATATATATTAGCTTGCAGGTTCCAGCCTTGAAGATGGGAGCCTAGTAGTTAAGATTTTCTTTTCGAGAGGCTAAGGTCCCTTACAAAGTCATTGAGTTCAGCTTGAATATTAAGATTGGATTCTTTATAACAGTAAGGGTATTGATTGTCACTATCTGAATAAGTCCTCATCTTCAGATTTAACATTTTCAGGAGGTAGTGGTATAGACAATTCATCATAGTGCGTAACGGGGTGCATTGTTTAGTGCATGTTTGGTTATTCAATCTTATGCTTAAATTTTTTTTAAATATATGTTATTTAATACCAAAGTAACAATCAACTACATGATCATTTGGTTACTGCCATACCATTGGAATCGCAAACGGAACAGAAGTCCTCGTACCTTCTAGCGACACTAGAAGATTCATCTCACAACGTGTGCAGCAGATATGAGTCACACATGTTTTATTTGATCGCCTAGATTGCATACAAAATACAGTTAATTTGGTTTTATGATTAAATGATTTACACTTCTTCTCAGAGTATTTAAGGTCATTGCTCTGTAAACGTAGCAAAAAGATCGGAGATCATTATTACATTTTAATTGTTGCATCATAATAAATATTTTAGCAAATTATCAACCAATACAAAGTGATTTAGTGTTAGCTTATAGTATAATTATGGCAGATGAAAGTTTATAGCACACTGTGATTAAGAACAGAAATAATAAAACGTAGTGAACTGTACAACTCTTAGGAGCAGACTGTACTGGAGTAGAGTGAGCCTTTCCTGATATGTTTCCTCCTCTCGAGATCCTACCATGGCAACCCCCCTATAAATGTGTACTCCGATGATGACATATCTCACTATACATATTATATGTAATGCTTGAAATATAACAACTATACATGCATGTCAGAATGATTTCATTCGCATATGTATTTGGACATGATTTCTTTCAATATCTCTTCATGAATTTGATCTAAGTCTTTATATAAGATATTAAAATATTATTTAATTAATTGAGTCTGAACATAATCTAAATCTAAAATAATTTTTTAAACAATTTTTTTTAAATAAGTGCGCCCCATTATGGAAGTAATTTTATTAAAACAATAAAATTTCAAAAAATAGATACTAAAAAATATAGTGTGATAAATTAAACTAAAGATATTCCTTTAAACTCCACATCAAGATCCACAAGAAACACCATATAGATGTAGATAGACCAAAATCGGTTAAAATTTGTTGATCTGCGAATTAGTGCAAAATTTAATCATATTGAGCACTCAATCTCTGGTGAGTAAAATGTAATACTGTGGCATCAACCTCACTTGATAGATTCCCCCTAATAAAACAAATTTCCAACTGTATTATCCTAAATTGAGTATTCCTACAAAATTTATAAAAAGCTTAATGAAAGGTCAGTGGTCTACACATAGTCATGAATCGTAGTCACATGAAGCCCGTGGGCGACGAGTTTGACATGACCTTACTAGAGCATTCCGTCTCCAAATCGGGTCCATTATTAAAACTAAATAATGTGTATTAGCCGGATGATATATAAGAGACGTTGAAAAACTTAGTGTATACACATTGTATACCGACTATTTTAAATTTTACTTTAAACTAAGTAAAAGTGAATGTCGGAATAGTGGCTAGCCGGGTGCCTGTCTGTATTATGGTTCAACAAAAGTGTAACTTAGGAATCTTGAATGGAGAACAGTCAGAATTTGTAAATAATAATTTTAGGAATAAGACAAACCAGGGATTATACCCAATCAAGCCCAAAACGGAAGCTTTCCAAGCCCATGCTATATAAATACAGTTGGTTTACTCATTGTTCTCAAATAAGATAGTATATCAGATAGAAAAGTTTCAGTGAAGGGGTGAAAAATTTAATCTTAATAAAAGGACAAGGTTTATCTTCCTGTCCATAACCCAAATTCCTTCTTGGTAATGTTCCAATAACTGTTCAATTACCTGAATAAATAAATGTTCCCCTGGCGCTACGCCACCATAAGCTATAGACGTTTCTCTAGTGTTCGGTGACTGATCGCGTTCATTATAGGAGTTTGTGTTACGGTACAGTGTTAGGGTCTATCGTTTACATGATGGATGGATATAGCGTACTACCTACCTATTCAGATCATAATATTGATCAGGGGGTTCCTGGGGCTTGGGGAATAAAGGGGAGGGTAGTGAAGGCATTCCTCATCGTGGGAGCTGTAAAATATCACTTAAAATAAACCAGACCTGACAGTTTAGTATTTTTAGTAAACAATATTTGTTTTACGACAAACTTATAATTGAGTGTAAAAACTTCTATAGTTATTTTTACCAAACTTTTTCCCTAACTCATTAATTCCATTCATATTTGTTGTGCTAATGACATACATATTATGTTAGTATTTATTATTATTTTGACAGAATATATTATTACTTATTCTAAATTTTTTTTATACTTTCTTAATTCATTAACATTTGTTATTTTTATCACCACGTCTTACTATATATCCAGGCTATACGCAAACGTATTAATTACGCTAGTGTGTTAGGGATGGTGAGGGCTGAATACAGAGGTAGTGTACCCACATTTGCGTGTAGAAAGAGTCGAAAACTATTTTGGAAATTCCACCCTCAGTACACCCGACCGAGATTTGAACCACGATTTATCTGTCATCGGTAGTCTAGTTTAACACGAAAGGGACGCCTTTGACCATGCGAACACTTAAAAAGGTAATTTTTTATTTTACTGACGTGTTTTTATGTCAATAATACTTATTGTTAAAACCTGAATTAATATTAATTCTGTATTTCAGCTATAAGTTTTTAACCTATTTAATATTTATTATGTTAATGATAATTGTAAAAACTTATATTATTATGTATTATAATTTTATTCTCTAAATTATTAAAGCTTTTACTTAAAAATGTAGAGAAATGTTTAAATCAAATAATGAAGGACTTTGTCATCAATTATGATACTTCTGATATTGTAATACACACACACAAATTGTCACATTATTTAAGGCATTGTAATAGACTTGATTAATAGTGATACGAGGTCAATTTTTGAATTTCAGCTGGGTGCACTGAGGGTGGATTTTCAAATGTGACTTATGACTGAATTTCGATCAACTTAACGTTTACTTAAGATTAACTTTACGTAAATTAATGTAAAGGTTATTCTTGTATTTTTAAATGGAAGCGATCATCATACAGTTAACTTAAACGTAAAAGATGTCTTGAGAGGTCTTTCACGTTAAGTGAACGTTACATGAAGGGTGTTACATGATTTAGCCAGCCAACTATTATACGAGTGACGTCTACACGGCTATTTATTTATTCATTCGCTGCTTTTACGACCAAGGTTTACTCTTTAGCTTCAGTTATAGTATCGGATATTGAAAGTAAACAATTAAACTAAAATAGGAAAGCTAGATTTATAAAAAATATTAATGATAATAATTTATTATATCGATAGAAATCAGTAAACATTAATAGTGCATTACTTTTATAAAAAAGTACAAATTACACATCAAAATACATAAATTCTAGAAATTAGATGTTTGGCTCGAGTTGTTAAGTTAAACTACGCGAATCGTGGTCTCACATAGGTTTTCTTAAGTTAAGTGAACAATACGTTACGTTAGAGTTAAGTTTATCGCGAGCCTGTCATTAGCCCTGTGATTTTTCCACCACAACCTTCCTTCTTCATTAATACGGGTTTAGCCTATGATATTATTACCTATACAATAATATTAACATTAAGTCTAAATGTTATCATTTTTGCCCATAATTTTTTTTTCTAAGAATTTCTCCCTAGAAGAATCCCAAAATCTAATTGAAATAAGTGTAGTTTACAATTGAGTGATTTTTTAAAATTCCAAATCTTTCTAAAATGGCTTACCGATTTTGTTTAAAATGCAAATCTGTGAAATGTTTTTTCCCATTACAAGTTTATATATATATATATATATATATATAAACAAATATATATATATATGTATTTGTTTTTCGGGAAAAAATATATTAAAATTAGTTTTTTTAATATAAATTCAAAATTATTTCAAACGATTTGGTTCAAAATGGGTATCCAGTATGTATTTTTACAAATCTCTTAAAAATAGTTTTATAACCATTTAATAATGACTGAATATTGAATAATTTAGAAAATAACTTAAACGATTTTGTTAGAAATCGGTATCTGAATACTATTTTGCATGATTAATAATGTAGAATATTATGTTACTTTTCGGAATTAAATTGATTTTAGTATAATACACTTATGACTTAATTTAGAAAATTTGATTTTTTTTTAATTTGGCTTATACGATTTAGTTCGAAATATATATCAGATTTGTTTTTTATGATAAATAATAATATGTTTTTATATTTAAAAATATAGTAAACTTTAGTGTTGTTTACAACTGATTTTGAAATTTATAAAAAAATATTTTCAGTTGTACATTTTATCTAAGATTGTTTATTTCGAATAACAATATGTTGTATGTTGGTTCCTCATAATAGCTTTTTAATAACCATTTTAGATAATTTTGATACAAGCCATATAGGATGTTTCAGTGGTAGCGTGCAAAAATTAAACAGGACATAGAGGATGCTCTACCGAACATTATAAGACAGGGAACAAGTGGTCTGCGAAGACAGCTAAGGGGGATATGGGAATAAACATGTGTGAGAGAGCCTGAAGATTATTTCGTATAGGGATATCTCAAATAACTTGTGAATGAGACCCCAGTGGACACATACTTGGGATACGTTGCCAATATTGTCGTCGCCTTTGATGTGATTCACAACACGCACGGGATATTTGAACGGGTGCGGCAGAATCTCATACGCCGTTCTAATGCTTGTATTAGGGTTGGTGGCCGTCATTTTGAGCAACTGTTGTGAGGTACTAAATGGTTGGTTTCCTCCGGTTTCTCAATGAAATGATATACTGTACAGTACTACCTGTACGTAATGTTACAACTAAATGTAAATAAATTACATGTAATTATTAGCTATAGATAAACCGGACACCAGTAACAGTGTTAGACATGTTTAAGACCATAACCCCCTTGAACTAACTTCGCAGACCTCACATTCCTTATCTCAAAATGTTCTGGTAATCATCCCCTATGTCCTGTTTAATTTTTTCACGCTTTTACTGAAACAACCTCTAAAGTAAGCTATTATGAGAATGGATGTACGTTTATATAATACAATTTATTTTTGATTAACTCACATAAATTTGAAATATTTTAAACTTGTTATGGTAATGTAACTTGTAATGTAATGGTATCATATACAAATTTTTTTCTACATTGGCCTAAACATTTTTGTAAGAGGTTAATTTTTTTAAGAAGGCTATTCAGATTAGCGGCTCAAAAGAAATCTAGAGCCCATATTTATCGCGAGTCTTTCATTTGTACTTAAGTGATTTCTCTCCAAGGGAACAATAAACGTTCATACTATCCGGGCCAGTCATGTAGTTATCAGTGCACCAGGCTACGAACCTTGGGGTCCCAGGTTCAATTCCCAGCTTTTACCTTGGGTATTCTTCTCTTAAGGGGAATTATCCAAGCGGCCACCAGTGGTCGGTAGGCTAGGAAGTTAGTTTTAAGACTCTCATTGGCCCTCACATCAATATTCACCATCATCACGTCATCATATTGTTGGAGCATATAGACAACCTCCATAAGTGTAATCTTGGCAACACTAAGTGTAATATTGGCAACACTTTTTGCCACAAAAGCGGCTAGTAGTCAACATACAGGTAACCCAATTGAATGCTATGCTCCTCCCAATCAGTAATGCAATAGGTAAAAAAAAAGTTTATATTCTTTGGAACACTGGTTGAAACTTTCACTGTCGTGGAAGGAGAGTGTAAGATAACAGCTCACCACACCTGGATAGGATTTGAATCCAGACTTCCCCGCTACTAGTAAACCAGATAAAATGAGAATATTGTCTTTATATCCACGTTCCCACCAGTGCAGGTTGGAATAGTCTGTAGGTTGTGTTATATTAGAAAATAGACGGGAGAAATACAATATTAAGTTGTTGTTTTTCATTTTGTCTTCATCCAGTCTGTTCGGATATTTATAGAAATGAGTAAGGAAAAAGTAAAGTAGAATTTAAAGGAAAAGTATTTACATTTACGGTGAGAGGGAAATAAGAAATGATTGTGTACTAAATAATTATTATACATTCTTAGTAAATATATCCATCCAGGATTCAACCCCTGACATCCTTGTAACAAGAAATCTAGTCAGTTGTAAGTTTAACGCCTTCACCATATGATTATTGGTGTGGGTTCTAAGCTTATAATAACAAACACTTTATTACAGATGAGTATTAATTGGAAGAACCTTAGTCAAAATCTAGATAAGTTAAGTTGGGATGGATTGCAAGATAAAAGCAGGATCTTTTTTCTATTTTTTTATCAAAAAATTTTGTTCGGCAGATTAAATCAAATATTTATCAATTTTTAACATAAAGTTTAATTCTCTTCACATATTAATCTCAACAGTTCTTGAATATCTGTCATTTGTGTAATATGATTTGATGATAACTTTCAATCTTCAACTGAAAAATTCTTATCAAATGTTAACATTCACACGACAAATTATTCAAAAACTGTTGAGATTACTATTTTTAGAAAACTAAAATTTATGTATTTGATGGAGCAATAGTTAATTTAATACTAATCCCACATTATTTCCTTTACTTTCACTTATTCATAAGTAAATTCATGTATTATGCATCTGTCAATTTTGATAGATATTATAAAATTCCATAGATTAATACTAATACGATAATAAAGTGTTATAAATGGTAACAGAAAATAATATATTTATATTTTATAAAAAGCCCTTCCTTTGAAAATTAGGTCAGGAATTATTATTGACTAACCGCTCAGGGTGACAGGTAAGGTAAACACTCGTAAGTGAAGCAGCGACTATAGTTCTATTTTCCACAGAACATGACCCCCTTTTTCCCTTCCATCTTTCCTGGTGATATTAAAGGCCCCCCAAACCAGGTACAGATTCAGCTAAAACTATAACTCCCAATCAACCCTTATAAATCTACTCCGATGTGTATCCCTTTCTCGTTTACTTTCGTTTTTTTCATCTCTCTTGGTTATCTAGGGGAACTAAAAAAAAAGTTTCACAAGACATTTATTTCAAAATATCAAGAAGAACGCAACATGAGTTACCGTCGTTTACACAACGGTGCAACGATTCTCGATGGATCGGTTGCAAGGTATCATGTATCGACTTTCCAGTCGGCAGCATCTGGTGCTTGCATGTGACACGAGGATAGTAATGGTCCTAACGCACGGGCACGCACGCTCGCGCGCGCGTGTGTGTGTGTGTGTGTGTGTGTGTGTGTGTGTGTAAGAGAGAGAGAGAGAGAGCGAGATAGAAGGGTTGTGACGAGGAGATGGGGGAACGTATAAGACGAGAGGACAAATGACAGGAGCTACGCCAGCTCATGAGAGAGAACATAACGAGACGAATAGAATGGTAGAGAGTGTGGGAGGCAAAGCATGTTAAGAGGAAACGGGCGGAAGAAGACAACGTTGACGTATGACGAGTATTAACTCTGTCTTTTTGTCCTCGGAGAATATAAGACTGGAGAGGAAACCTATTAATTCTACGGTTTAATCTTGATGTGGACCAAACAGACGGGAAACACGCGATGTGCACTAACTTAGTTAGAGCTAACCCAATTAAAATATTACCCGCATTATGACACATGCATTAAAATATCAGACTTATTTAGTCTGGTTCTTGTGTTAAGATGAGGACGGGGCTTGAACCTTGGCTGGGTTTATTTTCCTATTAGATTTTTCCCTTTCCCTCTACGCAAATGTTGGTACACCTTCTCTAAATTATATCTTACTCATACCAATATCACTAATGTTTTTAAATTTTATGTGAGGGTAAAAAATGAATGTATTAAATTCTCTAGAAATAGCTAGGTAAACCATTGTTAAACCACCTTTACTCTCCTTATCAAAGTGAAAGAGTGGTCTAAATATATATAAAAGATCCCAGACCTACTCTGGGAAATGCTGTTAAAGCTATTTAATATTTTATGTAGGTCCTCCTGCCATTTTTATTGTAAATATGTAGAGATTTATTAAGTGGTTATATTTAGCTTGTAAGTCACGCAAGGTTTGGTGTGTGTTTAGAAAGTTCATGTTGGATAGCCAAATTAAAATGATACAGCACGTAAAGCATTGTCATACTAATATTATAAAGAGGAAAGATTTGATTTTTTGTTTGTTTGTTTGTTTGAAATGAATAGGCTCCGAAACTACTGGACCGATTTAAAAAATTCTTTCGCCGTTGGCAAGCTACACTATTCCCGAGTGACATAGGCTATGTTTCATTTTCAATAAAATTATGGATGCTTACTAAAACTTGAATAATCTAACCCAAGGTGTAAAAAAATAAACAAAAAACTTCCTTCAATCGCGTGCGCTGCGAAAACTATTAATGATAGAACAAAATGATGTATTACAATTTTTCAGGACACATCACTATCTATAAAAATGTCGCGACAGCATGTCTCTATCTTTTATAGTTACGTCACAATAAGCGTCCTTTTATTTAAAAAAAATTATTAAAATACCACCGCTAGAAAAGGCTCTTTATTCGTACCTAGGTATTGATCGTTATCAAAATAAATAGAACATTATTTAAGACTACTTCAATACCTTCATATCACCTTTTAAATGATTCGATTTGGATATTCCATTCAAAAGATATCACGAGTTTAAATAATAGAAAAAACTCCGCTCGGCTAGCTAGCGGTCGTGCTCGGAATTATAATGTTGATAATGTTTTGTCGATTGATAATAATTTGTTTTTTAAATTACTAAACCCATACAAAAAGTTATTTTCAGACTTGACTCATTTGTTTATGTTGTACATTTAGTTAATAAGTAAATAAGTGATTTAAATAATAAGTAAATAAATTTTTTAAATTACTAAACCCATACAAAAAGTTATTTTCAGACTAGACTCATTTGTTTATGTTGTACATTTAGTTAATAAGTAAATAAGTGATTTAAATA
>CABFOV010001958.1:15187-48237 GCA_902141375.1 Timema poppense
AAATACTCCATGATTTGGAAAATTTAATAGATGCAGTATACCCTGATATCGAGAATTTGCACGAAAAGGACTTTCATTGGTTGTGCTCTAGGGCAATAGTATCAGTAAAGAATGATACTGTCAACGAAATAAACAATCTTATCGTTCAAAAAGTCAGCGGTCAGATAAAAAAATACAAGTCGATAGACACTGTAACTAATATTGAAGATACAGTTCATTATCCACAGGAATTTTTGAATTCCTTGAACCCTTCTGGATTACCACCACACGAACTGACGTTAAAAATTGGAATTCCAATCATGCTTTTGAGAAATTTAAGCCCTCCAAGCATGTGCAATGGGACGAGGTTGCTTATTAAGGAGTTAAAGGAAAATTTAATTGTAGCGACTATTATGACCGGTCCAGCAGCTGGTCAACTAGCTCATATACCGAGGATACCGATGATCCCAAGTGATTTGCCAATCCCATTTAAACGGCTTCAATTTCCGGTAAAAACATCTTTCGCATTAACAATTAACAAGTCCCAAGGTCAAACCTTCGAATTAGTTGGGATCGATCTGCGAAATAAATGTTTTACTCATGGTCAATTATACGTTGGCCTATCGCGGGTTGGAGCCCCTGAAAATCAATTTATTTTGCTGCCACAAAATAAAACCACATCAAATATTGTTTACAGGGAGGCTCTTACTCAATAAATTAAATGGCTTTTGTTTTGCGGTTATGACCTTTTAACAATTAGTATAAGTATAAATAAAAAAAAATATTGAAAAATGACAACAAAAAAATAAAAGTGAAAAATAATATATAAAAAATTATAAAAAAAATATAAAAAACAATGTAAATACAAAAAAAAGTTTAAGAAAATATAGTCACAAAAAAAAAATTAATATCTTAGTTTTTTGTTTTCAATGAATGTTATTTTTTTAGAAACTCACTGTAAAACATTGTGTATTTTCTTTTATTATATTACTATGCCCGTGCGAAGCCGGGATGGGCTGCTAGTATCCAATAAAATAATATCCGTGCATATAATATAACTCTAAATTTACATGTAAAATCGATTGTCTATATGTATGTTTTTTATTTATTTTTTGTTGGCAGTAAACTAAAAAAGTACTTACTAGATCGACACAGGATTTTTGTTTTACTACTTATTTTTGCAGCAGCAGCAGCGTAAGCTATATAACTTCACACTACCTATTCAGCGAGCGAACCCGTGTCTAATAAAGCAGAAGTTAGCAGTAAAGATACGTTGCGGCTGCTTGATGCGGGTACAAAGGATTGCACTTGAGTCTAACAGCTCAAGGGAGCATTGGAGGAGGGAAGGGGCGGTTGTGAGTCTGTGTGTGTCCGGTGATCTTCGTTGGCACATAAACCACTAGGTTTCATTCTTTTCTAACATTTAGATAATTAAAGTTGTCGGGTGTGTTGTATTGGTTAGCTCTGTGAATAATATTCTTGCTTAATGTTTTGTACTAAACCAAATTCACAATTTCGTTTATTGTGTTAAGGTGCTCATTAAAGAGCGGTTTTTTCAATCATTAAGTTTATTTTTGTCACTTTTCATTATACCATTGCCTCCATGTGAGACTGCAATTTACATCTTAAATTTATTTAAATTTAATTTTTTTTTATGGTTTTGAGTGTAAATTATGTTTAGTAAGTTTTGATTCTTAAGTAGTAAACTCAAACGACTTATTTTAGTGTCCACTGCAACAATGCATTAACAATATTTATACAAGGAATATAATAATTTAAATCATTTCTTATGGTGTTCATTTCAACAGTGCCTCCACGCAAGAGATGCAATCTTGATAAAAAGGACTGCTATAAATTAAACTATTTCTTATGGAGTTAATTGCAACAATAACTTCACCTAAGCCAACAAATCTTTATGCAAGTAATTAAAATAAATGATACGGTGTAACGAAAATAGTTTTTCTTGCTTTTATCTTAAAAAAATTACTAAAAATTGACTAAGACTAAGATTTGCGAAACTAAATAATAGGTATAAACATTGTTATAGAATCAGTACACCAAAGGTCAAAAATGAAATGTTATACCCTGTTACTTACTTATTTGATGGCATTAGGATCTAGGAACATTGTTACAGAAATAAATGGTACGGCGCACCACACAAGACTTTCTCTCTCTGTAAAGTACCCTAAAAATCATTTTCAAGGGAAAATGAAAATAGCCAGTTTATTTATAATCTTAATCAACGCCTAAATACGATTTTTAATCAAAATCGTCGAAGCAGATTTTGAGAAAACCTATTTTTTCTCTTTTAGTTCCTTATAAAACTATTATTAAGTTAAAGTTTTAATAGACACAGACAGACGGCAATGCAAATACTATTTTTTAGGGTTCGGGGGGTCATGAGACGTCGACATCCATCAACGTTTCAGGTTAAATTTCTCTTACGGTCGCAATACTTAAACTTTAATATTCAAAAAGTTAAAAATTATATATAATTGCGTATAAATTGAATGTAATTGATTTTATAAAAATATGTTTCGATTAAAATATTTGTATTATAAATATATATACATATTTGTAATGCTAGGTAATTTCATATCTCAAACAGTTTCGGAGATATTATAAAAAATGTTAATTTACGCATCAGACCGGAGCCCTTGAAGCCATTTTGCCGAAATATTGAGAATATCTATTTTGTTTGGATTATATTTATTAATGTTTATAAATAAAATTTAATCAAAATCGTTAGAGCTGATTTTGAGAAAATTGACTTTTTATCTTTTTACCTTCAGTAAGCTACCCTTAATTTTAGGGGTAGATAACAAATTCCAAAAATACCATGGGGTAACCCTATGAAAATACTAGATATAAAGTTTTAGCTCAATCGGTAAAATAGTTTAGGCTCTAGTCTGCGGTAAAGACAGACGGTAATTCAAAAACCACTTTTTCGGATTCAGGGAGTCATGAAACGTCAAGATTCCTGAAAATCTCGAGTTCGATTTTTTTGACGATCACCATACTTTCTCTACCTGTAAGATAGAGAAAAAGTAAAAATTGATAAAAGAGAATCATCTTTGTTCACCAAAGAGATTAAGAATCAAATTAATTTTCAAAGACCCAGGTTAAAAAGTGTGTATAGCTGGTTATAACTCAGCAATTATTGGTTAAATATATATTTTAAATAAAAGATGTTAACCTTTAATAGTATTACAAATTCACAATGATAAGTTATTTAGTATCTCAATTAGTTGCAAAGAAATTGTGAAAATTTGAGAATTTATCTTATATAAAGTACCCTCAATGGCATTTTCACGAGAAAATGAGAATTTTAATCTTGTTTATAATGATGAACAGTGTCTAAATATAAAAGTTAAAATCAGTAAATCGAATTTTGAGAAAAATAATTTATTCTCTTTTCCCCTTCAGTAACCTACTATTAATTTTTGGTTTGGATATCTAATTTAATAAAAACACCTCGGGAGTACGTTATAATAACCCCCGATACCAATTTTTAACACAATCGGTAAAATAATTTCGGCTCTATCCAGAGATAAGGAAAGATATGACATCATCATCATCCTCACCATCAACTGTTTCCAGCATTTGGCTGGTATAAGTTTAATAAAATGATTCCATCTTCCTCTACCCTTCAACCACTTTTCCTCTTTAATTTCTTATATTATTATTCTCTCACTTGAACACTTTCTGTTTATGCCCCTCCAATCCCTTTCATGGCCTCCCCTGGGGGTTTTCTTCTTCATACTTCATTTCAAAAATTATCTTCGGCATTCTTTCTTTTTCCATCCTCATTGCATGCCCATACCATCTCATTTTCCTTTTCTCTACTACCTCTTGTATTCCCTGTGCCCCAACTCTTCCCCGGATAGCTTCATTCCTAATCTTGTTTCTCCTCGTGACAGCCAACTTGCTCCTGACAAACTTCATTCTCATGGCCTCCACTTTCCTAGTTTCTCTTATAGTCATTCTCCTTGTTTCTGCTACATAAGTGACGATAGGTACAAAGTACGTCCTGTACAATACTTCCTTACACTTCAAGGCGAATTCTCTCCTCCATAGCAGGTCTCTTACGCACCCATATAACAACTCTTCCTGCTGTCTTCTTCTAATTAAATCCTCTTTACTTCCACCTTTTTCCTCAATCACGTTCCAAAGATATTTTACATTCTGTACTTTTCTCAGCTCTACTCCATTCAACCTTATGGCTTTATTAGGTAGTACCGTCTTTCTTATCACTACCATCACTTCACACTTTGCCAAGCTAAACTTCACTCCACAATCTTGCTTTCTCATTCCATTCTTGTATTGTTCCCTGCACTTCCTCTTACTACTCCCGCCATACCTTCTAGTCATCGGAAAAAAAATCATTGGTTTCATTCCCCCTCCACATCGAGTTTTCCTGCCTCTTTGTTCATGACCATTTCCATTACCAATATAAATAGTAATCGTGAAAGGGGACACTCTCCTGCTTCACTCAATTGTTTATTTGGAACCAGTCCATCCTTCCACTCTCCATCTTAGAACAACTTCTGTTGTCCTTATATATACTTCGCATTCTCACTACCACTCCTCTTTCCACATCTGGCTCATTCATCGCTTTCCAAACTTTATTTCTATCCACATTATTATAACTTCTCCACATCCATAAATATCATTAACAAGTCTTTCATATATTCATACCTTCATTCCATCTGCTTCTAGCCACTCCATACCTAATTAACCTGATGCCCTTATCATTTCCACACTAAGTTCGTCCACGCCCGGTGCTTTTCCTTGTTTCATCCTCTTCAATGCGCCCTCCACTTTTTTCCATGGTAGACCGCTTTTCTCCTATTTTTAAATTTCTTCTTTTCTTTTAACTCTCATTCCTTTCCTCTTCCAGGTTGAACATTTTCTCAAAATATCTCAAAAATAGGTTATTTTATTCATCTCCTGTCTTCAACATTCTTCCTTCTTCATCTATCATTCTAACTTCTTGTCCTTTCTCTCTCCTTACATGGCTATATAACACCTTTTTATTTATTTCCATGTCTCGTTCCAGAATTTTTGTTCATTTTTGCATCTATTCATTCATGGTTTCCCGTAACACTCACTCGCCTCAAACTTTTCTTCTCCCTACATTCTTCCTTTGTTTCCTCATTCCTTTTCTTAAAACTCCTTCTGAATGCTTTATTCTTCTCTTTTACTGCTTCCTTCACACTGTCGTTTCCCCAGGGGGTCTCCTTCCGTTTCGCCTTACTACAAGACATATGGCATTGCGAAATCCACTATTTTCGTTTCCTGAGGTCATCTAACGTCGACATTTATCAAAATATCGAGTTAGATTTTTTTTGACTATCGCAATACTTTCTCTCCGAATTGTCAAGAGAAAGAAAAATTAAATAATATATTATACAGGTAGTCGTTAATTTGTGGCATCGTCGACATCTAAAACATTCCTTCTATTCATAGTCATATGGTTCTGAAACGGTGTTTTTGGTAGTTTATATTATTCACTGTAAAAATATAGCTTACCTGACTTAAATGCGAGTGAAACCTTCGGCAAGATCAACTACTTTATCATAAGCATTTGGTTTTCTACAAAACAAAAAAACAAGTTTGTTAATATTTTTGTTCCCACCCTATCCAATCTATACCCTCCATGGTCTTGACGCGCTAAGTCATGTGGAGAAATGATCCAAGATTACGTCAGATAAATGTTTAATAATATAGTAAAGCTTAATTCACAGAAAATGGTACACACAATGCCTTAGGGAATAAACTACGGATATACAGTATATATTTGTTTGACTTGAAGTAAAAGCGTTTGTTTGGTAAAGAAATGTATTACATCAATTTGTTCATCACATGTGGACAGGGGGAGGTTTCAAAAGGCCCAGGTCGACCAATATTAGGTCTTTGGAATACATATTTTAACAATGAATAACGTTAGCTTATTTCTAATTTCACATTTACGTTCCGTAGACTGGTGGTCTCTTGTACCTCTAAGTCTAGGGGCCAGACACCTAGGGTGACACACAACACGTTTGTTGGTACAGTTTTTTAGGCCCCAGAAAGTCTCATGAGAATTTTCCTCTGAAGGCCTCTGAGTTTCCTTTTAGCTCTGTCCCCTCTCAGTTGTTGTGCCCACACTCCTGCTCCATATCCCACTATGGACACCAGCAACACCTGATAGTATAGTCTAATCACTTTTAAGGGTAGATGGAACTTCTGTTGCCCTATAATGACCATCCCATCTATAACCCGCAAGGCTCTCCCACATACGTTCTCTATATGAGCTAGGAATCTAGGCCTTTCATCAATTGTCACCCCTAGGTATCTAACCCTTTTTCTAATTTTAATTATTTGTTCTGCTATATTAATTATAGGATCACTCTCAAGCACTTCCCTGAGCATCATGTAGGTATGGGAGGTATGCTTATTTTTCTCCCTAAAGAAAGTAGCTGTGGAATGGATAGAAGGGGCTGGCTTACTTACATCTTCCTCTGCTTCCCGCCCCATCTGGCTATCTCTGTAAATCTTTGTCGAGCGTCTAGAATCAAGATATATTTTTTTGTTCATTGCGTGAAGTTAAAAAATTATTAACTGCTCAATCATTTGTTTAGTAAAGGATACTTGTCGAGACTTGTAGAAACTATATGAAAATAGTTATCGTTAGGTGGTGAAAAAATTGCAAGTATTATCTTACTCGTGAAATGAATTATCTTTTGTTTATTTTTTCACCTTCTAACTCCATATGAATTTGGGTACCGATCCTTTTTCGTGACCCCTAAATCTTTAAGTACTTTAAAAAGAGCACTTGATGAGTCGGGGTCAACTTTTATAGGTATAATCTAATAAAATCTACATGATATACAGACAATAGAATATAAAAATTATGGAGCATTGGAACAAGTCTTGAAAATACATAGCACAACTGAACATAATTCCAAAGAACGTTAGACATAAACTTATAAAAGACTGTAGCTAAATGAAAAACAAAAAGCAGGGAGTGACACAGAAGAACCACATATACTAATATATGAAGGTGACTGCACCTCTATTCAAGAACTTGATGAAAACACAAATCAATTGAAAAATTGATAAACAACTGAACCAGATGGGCAGAGCGTTGAACTGCTTAAATATAATTTCTGAAATCAATAGTCCTACATCTTTATAATATGTTCCGGATATCCTAACAAGTCTCAGAACAAGTTACACCCATCTTTAAAAAATGAAAGCTTAATTATTGTAATAAATATATAGGCATAAGTCTGGTTGATACAGCTTATAAATTAGATTTACAAATCATCAACCTGCGCCTGAAAGTCATCTGTGAGAAACTACTGATAACATAATAAAATAGTTTCAGTAAAGTAAGATCATGTACAGTCAATACATTAATAACTTAATAAATGGATAGTTTAACAAAGAAACACATGCAGAATTTATTGACTTGGAAAAATATATTTTATTCAACTAAGATCAGTCATGGCAGATACTTCAATGAAGAGGATATTCGCAGCCGATTATAAGTAATATTTATGGTCGACTTTATGACAACATGAAAATATCAGTGAAATACCATTTTATAATATCTAAAGAGACTACCACAAGTCAATAAGTCAAACAAGGCTGTTTACTATCCCTCACGCCTATTAATATATATATGTAACTTATTAATAGTAAATATAGGGTTTTAAATTTTTAAAGATATAGCCTTATATGGATCCTAATCAATCAAAATAATCATTAACGGGAAAAAAGGTAAAACCGTTTAGCCATTTTAATAATCTAGGGAATGACACTAGCTATAAGAGATACAAAGTAATTAACAATAAAGTTACACAAATACCAGATTATATGGGGCATGATTGATATAACTCTAAAAAATAAAGGAAATAAATATACGAGAATAAATGTATACAATATAATAGAAGCTCCTATATTAGTCTATGTAAGTGAAACGTGTTTATTGACAAAGAGAAATAAAAGCCAGATACAGATATCTAAGATGTGATTCTTGAGACAAGTAAAAGTTTTTACGATGCTGGATAGAACTATGTATTAATATTTAAGAAAAGAAATAACTTAATATTGAAAATATTAATGGTAAAAGGAGAGAATATAAATAGAGTTTGGATAAAACATATAGGCCCACAACGGATGCAACCGTCTCAACTGCTAAACAATTTTTATAATAATAGCCAAAAGGAAGGTAGTCCTTAGGTAGACCCTTGAAGCGTTGGATGGAAATTTTTGAAGATGAAACACTCAAATAGCCTACCCTACCCATGGAGTGATTAAGAAGAATGTTTCAACCCCTACCTCCACGTGAATGCGTGAACAAGTATATTGAAGTTTTTTACATGAAAACACCAAACAAAATTGTTCATTAATATAGGCCGTTAAAATGTAGTCACACTAATATCCAACAAGTATTTTTGAGGAAAGCCCTAATTAATGATATTGTACAAAATTATACGTTAAAGGAAGGTCTTTAACGTTAATAAAACAGCAAACATATGCAATAATCTTAAAACCCATTTTCCATACACTCACAAATATTTTAGTAGAAATGAATCGACCAAAACCAAAATGTATTTTCTAATTTATCCATGTAAGGTTTTAATACCCCTTTCCACAAAAATGAGGCTAAATTTTATAAATTCAGTCTTTCCTGTATGCTTTGAGCTTGACCTAAGAGAAGTGTATTAGGACCATAATTGTATCGGATTGGCATCATTTAAAACTTATCCTCAAGGATAAATACATAAGACTGAAAACTATAATAGTTGCAATCGTTTTAAGTTTTCGATCCTTCTTTCCAAGAAGATGATGGTACAAATCAACATTCTGACGTGTGAATAGGCCTAAGTCGGTTATAATCTCATATGAGGTGTGACAACCAAGTTTAAGGTTTCTGAACATGTTTTGGGAGAAAATCCCACCCCTTACAAATTTTAAAAGCAAATACACGAATCAATATATAATATTTATTAATATTGGAATAAAAATTACTTGATTATTTCTAGAGAAGCCAATAGGGTTGCGTACAAGTAGATCTTGTACAAATATTTATTCTTCGATGCGGAAGTCGGTAGTGTAGTTTGGACGTATTCTTTAATGATAAATACTTTAGTAGGTGAACTTGTTTTTCTATTAAGAGTTGAATAATCCAATATTATCTATGTTAATTACAATACGTTGATGAATTGGGCTTAAAATCATTATTTGACGACCCCCGTGGCGTGTTATTATTATTATTAGCACCGCGTTTTACTACCCGTTCGGTTTATACGCACTTACGCTAATGTGTAATGGTAGGGTGATTGTGAGATTAAATGGGGGACCTACAGTTTAACGTGGAATCCGAGCCACGGTGGAGGCCTGGCATTCCCCACATTCACAAGTTGTGACTATTACACGTCTTCTCAGAGGTGAAGGAAGGGTTTGGTAATCAGATAAATCTGTGCCGGGACCGAGGTTTGAACCCGGGACCCCAGCACAGAAGTCCGACACTTTACCCCTAGACTACCAGGTCACCCCCCGTTGTGTAAATTGAATGGATATGATGGATTAAATAGCCAAGATTTTATATATGTTAGTTACGGTTTTAGCCATATCTGAATGTCATATACTTAAATCAATAAACAACATCTGGACAGTGAACACGTGTTTGACTCCCGTGTAAGAGAGTCGTTTTTCAATTTAAAGTAGTTAATGTACTTAGCACAGTTTTAAATATATCTAAGCCTATTTCACCATCACAAATAAAATTGTGAATTTTGTTCGAAGAAATAACACTTTTTTTTGTACAAATATTCCTTCTGGAATAGAGAGACCCTGGAAACCCATCGTAACAGACATTATTCCAGTTTGATTTGATTTGAGGTTTGATACAATACATCAATAAATAAATAAAAAAGCCTTTGAAAGACCCTTTTCAAAATTCAAAAGAGTATATTGTATACAAGGAATACAGCTGATAATATATATATCATCTTAACATTCTTTATTGTAAATGTAAACTAATTGATTACCAGCAAAATTTAATAATTTATATTTTTGAGTAAAAGTAATAAATCTTTCTTATTTAAAATGTAAAAAAAGCTACTTGTCTAGACTTGATGACCACTTTAATAATTTTCATACCATTTACACAGCACGTTTAGTTATGTGAAGCTAAGCCCAAGTAGCTTAGATCCAAAAAAGGTGTCATTCTTTCGTAATTCACTAATCAACAGTAGCTTAACTAAATTAGTGAATTAGACGGTTGTAAAATCAACTGAATACACCTGCCATGACAAATCTTGTTCTTATTTTAAACTGGGCCTTGGTCTCATTTACTGTAGCTTTAGAGGTAACCTGCAGATTACCAGCTATCCTGCAGATTCTGCAGGTGTTTGACAATTCCATTCAGTGGCTTCGCTCATTCAGGTGGTTGAATGGGACGCTTGCCCCAATTGCAGCCAGTTCTCGAATATAAATAGAGCGGTGGTACCGTTTGGGAAATCTTACCGGAAAATTGTCCTCTAATTCTACTTTCTTTAATTTTATTGTCTTAAATAAATGTTAGCTTAATAAATATAACACATTAAATTGAGATAACCCAACATTATTTCATCCTAAGAATGTCAACACCCAAACATAATCAAATGATTCTTAATAAATTAATATCAGCTATTCAAATTCTCTTCTCGGCATAACGTATGAGTACACCACTTAGTGGTTGTTTCTCTCACCTATGTCCGATATTCTGTATAACAGTTTTATTAATATTTCATTATTATGAACAAAGACTAACAGACACGTCTCCTTTCCCTGTGATTCAATCATATGAACAATTTACCAAAACATATGCGTTTCTAATTGCCATAATTTATTTTATTTTAATATTTTATAGCAAATATACTAGCCGTAAGGCTAACCCTCAACTACCCCTTCCAACTTGCCTCATATACTATTTGCTAGTTTTAAGTATAGACCATATGTGATGGACTCTAGACACCGACTCTGTATAAAATTTTATGATTGAAAATTTACCAGAAAATTTTCATCTGTCGTTGAAGATCTTACCATTACTACGACTGGACAGTCCATTGGTGCACGTTTACAAAGTCAGACTGTTCCAAATTTGTGTCATTCGACCACAAATCACAATACCTCAGTCCCATCGGCATTGTTCTTTACCGCGATTTTAAATAGCTTCAGATTCTATATTTCAGAGTGACATCAACAGCTTGGGAGAGTCAGTCAAATTTCAAAACTAAAACACACAAACAGCGCGCATGCTCCTAAGCCAACATACTCAATGAGTGCACATTCGTCTACAAAAAGAAATACTAACAGACAAATATATCAACAGTTGTGAAATGATTTGAAATAATTGGTTCTATGTAAAGCACGTATTTATTTCTTGTTTTGACACAATACAATATTTAGAAAACTTCCGTCGTGATATTAATCTTAAATATCCGTTTATTTAATAGAGAACACATTATTTCTGTAATCTGTATCTAATTTGTGTTTCAAATAATTATGGGGATAATTATAATCCTTCTAGCCTATGAACTGCTAAACCACTTAAGCAAATTTTGGTCTCAACGTTATTTGAATTTGTAGATCAAGCATTATACTCACCTTACGCCTGATCAGCTTCAACGAGGGGGCTAGAACGTGAATAAAAGCTGGGGGATCTTGTTATTCGTGATTTTCAATGCTTTATATACAGTTACAGTTGGTCACGTGGCCTAACATGTCAGTATCGCAATAAAACGAATTTACAGTAACGTAATTTGATATTTTAGTCTCAGTTGAGATAACTCAAGGAGGTGGTTTTATAAATGTAATCTTTTACTTTTTAACCAGTCATCGATTCACTCTCCAATTTAAATACCTTAAACAAGTCATTAATAACCCTGCTGTTGAAAGTCATAGTAATAAAATTAATAATTTGCCATCATTTTATCCTTATCACTTCTAGTCGTTACTAATCCTCTTGTTAATCAAACGTTACTGGTCACAAAAAACCGGCCAAATTTCCAGAGAGAATCAGTCACATTTTGTAAATGGTACTGTACTGATATAAAAATTACAAACCAGTATTTTCAATGGAAGGGTTTAATTTCTTTACTCTGACCTGGGAAACCGGGACCTTATCTCGATTGTGTATACTGTTTATTTTTACCCAATTATTATTATTAGCACCATTTCTTACCACCAATTCAGGTTATACGCCTATATACTAATTACACTAATGGTTTAGGGATTAAACTGATTTAATTTAGGGGAAGTGCACTCTTATTAAAGTGGAAGGAGAGTTGATTAAAAAAAAAAATGAAAAACCACCTTCAGTTTACCCGATCGGGATCGAACCCCAATCTACCCGTCTTTGTTAGTGTCCAACACGAGAGTAATGCGTTAGACCACACAGCCACTGAAGACGGTAATTTATTATTTGAAATATTTTTATTCTTTTCTGTATAATCTATTGTATCATGGGTCTTCCCATTTTGTGTATTTAGATTATA
Organism: Timema poppense; assembly: GCA_902141375.1. NCBI lineage: Eukaryota > Metazoa > Arthropoda > Insecta > Phasmatodea > Timematidae > Timema > Timema poppense. Next base: position 27,700 of record CABFOV010001958.1, read on the forward strand.
TAGTGTAATCTCCGTGTAATCATAAAGGAAAGTGAGACGCAAATAACCTGTATAATTTAACAACAATCGGCAACATGGTGTAGTAGTCAGTGCACCTGGCTATGTGCTTAGTGATCCCAGTTTCAATTCCCGGCTGGAACCTTCGGTAATTTTCCAGAAAGGGGAATTACCTTAATGGTCAACAGGACTTGGTTAATTGAGTTTAAGCCAGGTTTAAGAGTTTCCACTGGTTCCACACCCTCATACTCACTTCCACCATCAATTCTTATCATCGGGACATGGAAATAATGTAAGATTAGTACATTTGTGCGTACCATGGACAACGGTACATTAGTACTGGCTAATATTTTCACAAACTGAGCTACTATAGATGTAGCCCGGACGTGAAATACTGTTATTACTTTACCAACATAAAAATACAATAATATTCTTCATATTTATTGTGCTAATTAAGTTAAATATGCAACTTAATACGAAACACTAGTCAATCGACAAACTCAAACTACATAACACTTAACTTATAGCATTCTATTTTAAAATATAGCCGCATAGCACAAGAGATTTTTAAGGAAAAAAAATTCATCTCTACTCTTGGCTGTGGAAATCTCTTTGAAGTTTTTGATTAGAATCTTTGAAATGTTGTGGTTTAGTTTTTCCCTAAGTTAGGAATAAGTTGGGCTATAATTTACTCAGGGAAAACCAGGTAATAAACTATCCAATAAAAACGTCAAATTTTCTAATCTATTGTACTTGATACCTTAGAACTCATGAACATCGATGTGAGTGTCGATTAGCTAATGAAGATACTATTTTATATTGCAATAGGGCATTAGAGAATTGAATCATTTTTCTAATCAGCCTTGGCAAAATAAGATCAGTATTGACTCCTATGGTTTGAAGGTGATGGGAAGGTTGTTTTACGAAACCCGATAGAGTTGACTGAGATGGTATGTCCTAAATGGTTTCTCATTTATCCTTCACGAAAGTGTTATTACATTTCCTATAAATTTACCATCCATATTAATATGAAAATAAGCTGTTGGTAACATGTGTTTCAAGTAAAATAGATAAATAATAAAATATTTGTACACAAATTTAGAAAATAACAAATACTCATAAGTGTCCAGTATCATCTCAAATACATGGTTTTATCACAAAAATAAATAATATTTGAAAATAGATATATTTTTAAAACAGAGCCACTTATATATTTACACATTCAGACTTGGTAACATGCCCAAAAGCTTTCCTCTTTAAGACCATCCAAAGTTTTTTTGAGGAGATTTTACTATCCTCTGGTTGCTGGATCCCACTTGGGCTGTCAACATATTAAGTAAGGGACAATGAGGTTTTATTCACGGACTAGAATATACTTCGTATGAAAGACGGGATAAATATTTGATCCAAAGATGGAAAAAGAAAATCTGTATTAAACTTTTTTTGAAATATTATTTCACCGTGGCTACGAGTTTATAAGTTATTGTAGATTATTTGGAGTTAAGAATCTTAATGCTCGTTTAGGTTATAAGTTTATTTACATTAGTGAGGTAAGGATAAGGAGGGTAGGCTTTAAAACGATTTGACACATATTCGAAAGGAGAGAAAGTGTGGAAAACTCTCAAGAAAAATAAACACATAAGAACAGCTGGTTGGAACTCTAAAACCTAGTCACCGGCAAATAATACTAGACAATACTGATATCTTTGTCCATGTGTCCACAGATGCAAATATATATTTATATGTTAAGTACTATGTTTTTTACTTTCACACTGAATCTTACCACCCATTGTAAAGTACACATTCTAATTATGATAATTGTATAGAGAGGAGGGAGGTTGTGATTATATCTTAAACGCCTATCTTTATTTTCAATATTTAATTAACTAAACTTATTTTTCCCTTAATTTTTTATGATTCCTTTGGATCAACATTCCTTTAAAATTGTAAAGATTTAACAACTTTACTTGTATCTGACGTGAATATGATTCAGTAGTCAATAATATAATTTAGATTATAAAAAAAAGTCTAAAACGAATATAATTATATAATATTTACCTTGTTAACGCAAATAGTTCTCTCACTCAACATCACACTTGCTGTTTGAAGAATGATACAGTAGAATTTGAATGATTCTTTACTGGTTGGTTCGAAAACTTTGATAAATCGAGTTCACCATATTTCCCCATGAAATTTATATTTACGAGTAAATAAATGTTAAAAAATAACATTTAATTCATATTTTAAAAGGAAATATTTTAATGATTCAGAACCTATACATTGTTAATTTTTTCGAGTTTGTACTTATTTCAAACTTAACTTAATGATATTTATTAAACCAACCCATATTCTGAGAATGTCAAATAAAGTTTGAGATAGCTAACTGACTCAGAGTAAATAATAAAGGGGGAAATTTTGCATTGGCAGAGAACGTATTTCTTAAAATAGGGAATGTTTGGGCTTCAGTTTCATCATTTTTAATTTAAGTCTACAATTTTATTGTGCTCATTTTTTCAAGTTTTCACTATTTCTGGTTTAATTTTTCTTTTATTTTATGTCTGTTATTTTGTATGTATGTTTTAAATAGCATATTCAAAATGTGTGTAATTATATGTGGGTTATTTTGAGGTTATTGGTTTATTGTGTACCAGCTGCCTACATACTCATGAAAATGGTTAATTAAAATACTTTTAGATAGCCCTTGAGCGTTGAACTAAAAAATGTTCTTCTTTATTTTACTAAATCTTTCACAAGGTAGAGGAAGTACACTGAAATGAAGCAGTCCTACCCAGATGGCTTAAAATATGAGTCTTTCATACAAACTATACCAACGCATGATACTCTTAACATACCGGATATATGGTACGCTTGATACCTACAGGTTAAACTAATGGTACGCTCCGTTTACTTTGAAAGGTAGCAGTCCCTCTTTGATGGACTATATCATGGCTCCTCTCTTATAAGCTACTCCATATTTAAATGTGCAAGTTAAATGAAGTACCTTTAAGTGAAAAATTGATTATATCTACTTTTTCGTGGAAGAAGTGTGGATAGTCATTTAAAAAATAACATCTCAATTCACCAAGTTAGTTCAAACCCCTGACTTCTCATCATCGTAAACCAAGCTTATAGGCTCCCAATTTCTACTCCACACTTCTAAAAACTAGTATTGATACAAGCTTATAGGTTTATTCCCTTTTATTGTAGTGAAATTAATTTTAACTTTATATATTACCCTTACATAAAAAATGATTTTAGTTGTGCCTAAGATATTCACACATAAATCATTGGACTATAGATAAGAAACACAGTTATGTCTGTCAATGTTACGAGGGAGAAATTGCCAAAGGAATAGTAAATATGTCACAAAAGTAAAAAAGTAAAAAAAAAACCTTTGATATGAAAGGCGCTATCATAATTCTCTTTTGGCACCCTACCTTTCACTCATATTAGACTTTAAAAAAAATTGGAGGGAAATAAATCAATAGTGAGGCGAATATTCTGAACTGATTTTACGTGGATAGAATACATATTGGAAAGACATAAGAACAAAGTTTAGCCAATGTGAGATTTTATTTAAAATTGAGAATGTGCAAAGTCTACAATGACAAACTATTGTAAACAAATAGTATCGCAACTGTACAAACTTTCGCATATAAAGTATCATATCTTCGAAAAAATAATAAAAAAGAGTTTTCAATAAGCTAACCCAAGTAAGTTTTATTCGTGAAAACAAACATACCATCTTATTAATCACATTTCACACGTTCTATAGATAAATTTAAAACCAAATCGTTCAAATATTTTAAACAAATTTCAAATGTTCAAAAATTGTTATTTGTTAACTATTCTAAGATTATTTGTAATTTGTAAAAATAAAACCGTGTTTTATCTTTTAGCACCGCGTCTTACTACCCGTTTTAATTACACTCTTATGCACTAATTATGTTAATAGGGATTAGGGATAAAGAATGTTATAATTATAGAAAGTGTTTCCGCATTGGTGTGGAGGCATAGAAGAAAACAATTTTAAAAATATATTAGTATACCAGACCAAGCTTCTAACCTTGACAAACCCTGCCATCGGCAGTATAGTCTACGTAAAGAGTAGCGCCTTGAACCATGCCAACACCGAAGTGGGTTGCCATAGTCGTATTTATTATGAAAACCTTTTCTCAAGGACCTATTTTTAACTCAATCTTCACGACTAATTTTGATTAGTCTCAAATTTTCTATAATTTGTTGTAAGTAAACTACTCTTAAACTGTTTGGTTTTAGAGAAATAAAGATATATAATTGTTGATCATGTTAAATAGTCCCCTGATGCCAATTTAAAAAAAATTCATTAGAGATTTAAATTAATATTTTACCAAAATCATTCATCAATAAACTTCTATAATGACATAGAGTTCAATTATAAGCTATAACCTAATTTTTGTAGGAAGAATAGTTTAGAGAATTCAGACATATTTATTTAAAGCCAACATTGATAAAATTTATTGTATTATTTGTGTTGTTTTATAAGTATTGATAATCGCTATCTAAAGTGACAGCTGCTGATAATATGCCTGACTTTATATATTAGTATATTAACATTATTTTAGTTAGTTGAGTAGCTACCAGTTTCTGTTCCTCCTACAAAAACTAGGGTATAGTTGATAGTTCACACGACGCTAGTTAATACATTTTACTAGCTACTATTAGATATTTACCCGCTTCGGTGGCGTAGTTAGCTAACGCGCTAGTTTTGTGTTGATCTAGACTTCCGAGGACGGGGATATTGAGGTTTGAATCTCACTTGGGTGTACTAGGGATATTTTTTCCTAAATAGTTTCCCACTTTCCCTCCATGCAAATGCGGGTTTCTTCCTTTATATTCAACCTTCCCAATTCCAAACTCACTAGCGTAATTAGTACTTAAGTGTACAAACTGAACGGGTAGTAAGATGTGGTGCTAAATAAATAAAAAATAGTAACTTTTTCATGTGACACAATCTTAATCTAAATAGCTTGAGCGCGTAGTAGGATGTTCACAGTCAATACTATTCATGAAAAAAATAGTAAACACTATGCAATTTATTAACTCTAAACAAAATCATAAAATTAATAATTTATATTTTTGGTTCACATAACTATTTTTAAACAATCTATTAATATTTCAATCAAATCATAAATATATATAAAAAAATTAAACCTGGACACGTGTATAAACCAAAGTATCGATGTTAAATTTACACTATAATTTTAATTGGATTGAAATATGTATTCAGGTATGGCCCTATTCGTAAATAACGTTAGTTTTATCTTTAATATTTAATTTAAAATATGATGTTGAGTAGAAAATAAATCAAAAATATATATTAATATATATTGATATTAATTTCTGCTTGAAGTTAGATGCAAACTTAATACCAAACCATTTTTAATTAATTTGAATTTATTTCTGATTTCCAAAAGAATGAGAAAAAAAATTGAAAAAAAAAATCTTGAGTGGTTTGAAAATAAGGACCTTCTCTTTCAAGTGAACACGGATGAAGAATATATTTCCACCCAAAGTCCGCTTGAGTGACCCTTTAAAAAAAAAGGTCATGGCAGTCAAGGGAGAATATATTGAACTCTTATGAACCCCTGATATGTCCAAAAGTTATTGGAACAGGATAATACGAAAATGGAAAGTAGCTTCAATTTAAAGTAGATATGCTGTTTGAAGGGAGATGGAAGCCAAGATAGTCTATATACCAAAGTAAAGTTCTAGTTTTTCCTTAATTTAATGCATTTTAGCAACGTTTCTATTAATGGATGAGGTGGACATCTACTAATATATCATATTTATTTTTATCCACAACCATATTATCCATCCTAAATTATTTACCACTCTCTCGCCACACAAATTTGGATACACCTACTCTCAATGTTACCTCCCTAATTCCTACTAAATAAGTGTAATTTAATTTGGATAGCTCGAACGAGTATTATTATTATTATTATTATTATTATTACCGCGTCTTACTACCCGTTCGGGTTATACGCACGTACGCTAATGTGAAAATGGTAGGGTGATTGTGAGATGAAATGAAGGACCTACAGTTTAACGTGGAATCCGAACCACGGTGGAAAACCACGGTGGAGGCCTGGCATTCCTCACATTCACAAGATGTCTTGTCAGAGGTGAAGGAAGTGTTTGGTAATCAGATACATTTTTGCCGGGACCGAGGATTGAACCACGGCCGCCAGCATAGAAGTCTGACACCTTACCCCTAGACCGCCAGGTCACCTCGAACGAGTATTAAGACACGCTGAAAATGTTTAACTAGAATGTAATAATTATCTAGTATTAAACAAATACCACTCACTAACTTGACACTGGGTTTGGGCTGAAAGGTTTTGCTTGGTTTTCTTGTCAGACATACGAGTATATCTGAACACTGTGTAAGTTGAGAGTTTTTTTTCCCCCGGTGTTTTATTTGCCCTGCGTGCGTCTCACCGTCACGGAACGGCCCCATTTGACTTTCACAGCTCACAAAACAGGTCAAGTGTTTTCATGTCAAAAGGCCGTTTAAAGGATCTCACTCAACCCGGGGTGAGAAAAAAAGGGCAGAGAAAAAGAAATGCGACCGAGAACCGTACAGTAAAACAAACGTTCTTGACATTTGGTGTAATTTGGTCTCACATTGACCGCGTTTAAAGTATTATTATTGTGTTCTTAAAAAAGTATTTTCACTTTAGTGTGACCAAGGGGTTAGAGTGGGTAGAATATGTTTACTAGAGCTGAGTGGAATCCCATATATAGTAGTGATCCAAACATAGAATAGTTCTTTATGGTGAGATATGAATTTTTCGACTGCTACGTTATTTATGTCACTAATCAATAGCCAGTGCTTTGCGCAGGTTTCTTTTATTATAACCCGTTCATACGTATATTTACTAATTACACTAATGCCCTAGGGATGAGTATGGTTATATAGGACGTGCACCCACATTAGTGTGGCAGGAGATTGAAAAATAATTTTGGGAAAAAACCTCTAATTACAACCAATAGAGATTAGAAACCAGATTTTTCTATCATCATAATTCCAGTCTATTGAGGTAATGACGTCTTAAACTAGTTAACCACCAAAAGTAGCTTATCGCCCTCTTAACCTGTCATGAGGACAGGTAAGCGATCCAATTTAATTATTTTATTTCCAAAGCTTTGAAATATATTCTCCCCAAGATTAAGAAGTAACCCTTAATTATCTATCTTTTGACTCCCAGCATCGTTTAAGGCCCGACTCTAATAGTGAGCGTGTTAGTGTGTTGAGCATGCGTGAAACGCATTAATCTCCCACACGCAGAAACCACTAAATACGTGATGAACATTCTTGAAAGCTTTTCATATCTCTAGGTTGGCCAGTCGGAATCTCATCATTAAATTTAATTAGAAACGCAGTCTTAGAGTCAAGATAGCATCAGCTACCCTTTTCCTTATACCCCTCTAGGGCTCCACTTGAGAATCCTTAAGTTATTTAAATCACTTTATATTTAGATAAAATATATATCTTTTGCCAGCCAAAGGGCAGAGTCTATACCCTGTTCCATCTGTATAGAAATAACATCAAACCAATCTTCGGGTTGTCGACCTAACAAGCACAAATTTTAAAATATTTAATAATTTAATTCAACCAGTCGTACCCAGAAGAAACTTCGTCTAAGTTAAATGTATTTTTTGTACTAATCAAATGGTTTGTAGTGAAGCCCATACAGAAATCAGACTTATTATATATTTTAATATAATTCTACAACTTAGTAACTTTTAATAGAGAACTCAACCACTTTTTTATGATAGGTAAACATTTTTTATTAGTGTTCATACATTCACCTATCAATTAAAAATATATATGGTTTAGTATTACCAAACTCAAGGAAGAAGTAGAAAATATAATTTTCTAATTATTTGATTCAAGATTAAAAATAATAGTAATCAACACTTCTATAATGTATTAATTTGCTCTAGCACTCGGTATCAGCAAATAAAATACAAAATAGTTATATTTATAATTGAATTAAAACCATTTTGTTAATTTACTTCTAAGATGATAGCGAGGCTTTGTTTTTCTAAAGAAATACTTGGACAAAAACGGTATTTTTATTAAAACAATGTGAATATTATTAATATTTTAGAAAAATTGATCCTTAGAAATGATTAGTTAGTATTAGAGAAATATAATTATTTATTGCCTTTTTTATATTAATTTACTTTCAAAACTTATTCAATTGTTTGTGATTTGAAATAAATATCCCTGTAATTATTATAATTGTGTTTGATGATTAATAATATAATTAGGTGTTTCCAATATGTTAATTCCTTTAGTGTCAAAACATGGGGCACTTTCAACAATTTTTGGGTAGTTCTTTACGCATCTTGGTGTACTTGTGGACTAAATTTTAGGTTATATAGTCTCTTTTTGTGGTGAGGGACAGGTCTTGTTTTGAATCACATTCGGGTGTATTGGGGTGACTTTCCATAAACTATTATTTACTACGTAGTCTTCTATGCAAACCAGATTAAACTTTGAAATTCTGGCTTACTTTTCTCTACTTCATTAGCGTAGTTATATGCTCATAGTTCTGATATATAGTAAAACACGATGAAAAAAAAAACCAAACAATTTTCTTCCGAAAACCTGAATTTTAATTTTTGTTATGATTATTCGTTTGGTAATACGTCTTGTTAAATCATTTACTTAAAAGTGAATTTTGAATATGGATTAGCCTATATCAATTTATAGTGTTGTGGTTATACTGTGCAAATACTCTCTAAACATATAACACCTAGATTTAATTGATAATTTTATTAGATGAGATTGTTGTTGAATAAATAATTTCAATTAAATATATCATTAAGTTTATTGAAGGAATTCACTCTCTCAATCCATCTGTAAGACCAAGATCATAATGACACTGTGAAAATGTCTTGGTGTTTCCTATATCACTAGATTTCCCTCCCCTTTATTGTCGTTGTTGAAACATTTTCTCAACATAAATTACTCTGCTCATATTTTATTATTGAGTAAAAATTTTAGTAGCTAATCTTGAATGGACATCAAGACGCGAAGTTCTCTTTAACACTTTGAATTATATTCTGTTCCCAAAACGATAAATTTAAAACATGCTTCAGTGGACCAATAGTCTAAAGTGTCACTCTGTTGATAGACTATAATGCCGATGACAGGATGATTGGGGCTAGAATACCATTCTGGAGTTCTGATGATGGTAGTTCCAAAATGGTTTTTTCCTCTCCTTCCACCTAAATAGGTGTAAACTTTCCATAATTTCAAACATATGCGTGTAACCTGAACACTTGAACAGGTAGTAGGAAGCAATGATTTTTTTTTTATTTATTTGATTTATTAACCTGATTATTAAATATTTTATAAGGGTATTATAATTTGATAAAAATAATTGATCGTATGGGGAAAAAAATTATGCTTACGTGAATGATTTATAATACATATTATGCGTAAATATATTTATTACGGTAATATAAAGGACTGCACAAAACATATGTATATAAAAGGCATTTAAAAAGAGATTTTTCAATATTGGTCACAATTAAAGAAAACATTTTCATCAAAGTCTTAAGATAGATTATTTTCAATATCATAACACTTATCTGTATTTTATTAAATAGTAAAGCATTAATTTATATATTTAGCACCGCATTTTACTATCCGTTCGGGTTATACGCTTTAAGTACGAATTACGCTAATGGATTAGGAAGGTTGAATTAGAGGAAGTTAACCCGCATTTGCGTGGAAGGAGAGTGGCAAACCATTTAGAAAAAAACACCCCCAGTTCACCCAACCGAGATTCGAACCTCGATCTTCCCATCCTCAGCAGTCGATCTCAACACGACAAGCGCGTTAGCCAACTACGCCACCGAGGCGGGTTAAAGAATTAATTGGCTAACATATAAAAATATTCCTACACTCCATGTTATTTACTATATATATTTTTATTTTAACAGATGTGTTCCAAAGTTGTAGAGACCTGAAATAGTGTCAACTATTTTGATATACCAGTACCAAAAACCTTACATTCCCTTTACACAAAATTTAGATAGTAATTATTTTTTTTGCTGTGAACTGTTTTTTTTTACCACAACGTCTCACAGGTAGTACGAATATGTTTATATTATGATGGTGAGCTAGGTATGAGTAAAGTTGAATTTAGGAGAAAGTGTACCAGCATTTGCGTGAAGGGAAAGTGGAAAACCATTTAGGAAAACTCTCAGTACACCCCATCTGTATTCGAGCCCCAATCTCCCTGTCATCGGCAGTATAATATATTGAGAGAGTGAGGCCTTAGGCCATGTGGCCACTGAAGCAAGTGCGATCAACATTGATGACGAAGGTAAAGTATTTGTATGGCGTTGCTGCCTCTATGTTCAAGTTTCATACAATATTCTTTAAATTAAGTGCATAAAAAACTTGGTGACGTTTGCATGATTCAGACCTTTGCCTAGATTTACTGAAATGACAAGTTAATTAACTTAAAGATCAATGTTCATTTAAAATAGCCCATTTCATTTACTATATAAACGTAATTTAAATCACATTAAATACTTTTTTAAAGATCTCACAATATTAAAAGTGTCCCTATTAATATATTTGTTAATTTGTAGGAAACATTCACTTTTCTAAAAATAACATAAACTTATCTGATTTATAAATAAGCTCAGATCAGCACTGTACAATCTATATTAATTTTTCATGCCAATATCTACCCATAGTGTTTATCCGAACTTAAATTGATGGGGAAAAGATGAGAAAGGTAGAATATAGATTAAATGTCCCTGCATTAGCGTTCACAGAAAAAAGGGATATAACCAACTTAATTATACTGTGATCTCTACCACAACCTCCCCATCACTGGCAGATCGGACTAGATGAGACCACCGCTAAGTGTTATATTATTATCTTCAATATTGTCTTAAAGCTAATAAACAATCTCCATTTTCTGAAAGTATACTTACGGTACGATTATAGGTTTTATGACAGTTTTATAATTTCCTAAAATAATGTTATTATATTTATATTATATTTTTTGTGATATACTATTGCTAATTTTAATATACATTATCAATATTTTATTATTTATAAAACACTACTACTAATAAATCAAAATGTTATGCATATTGTCAGAATAACAAATTCAGTCCAATTTTCAGTATTCTAAATACTATAATACTGTAGTGCCTATATATAATCAAGATTAAATATTGTAAGGCCTATCTATATATGCTTAAGATTAATACTCGAGTCAATGCCGCATGAATAGGCAGAGTTTTGACTGTCGTACACAGGGATGAGACAACTGGGGAATAGAGGAGGTTACATAATTGTAAGAGGGTTACATAATCATCAGAACATATTGTTGGAATAATCAAGTCTCGTAGATTACGGTGGGCAGGACATGCAACGTTAATGGAAGAATCTATAACCGTGTTATGGGTATTGACTGGCTAAACAAATAGGAAATGATCATTGGGAAGACTTAGACGCAAATGGGTGGATAACATTAGAATGGATCTGAAAGAGATATGGTGAAATGAAGTGGAGTGGAGAGAAATAGCTTAAAATAGGGACCAGTGGCATATTTTATTAAGTGCGGCAATCAACTTTCAATTTTGTATTGCTAGAAATTAAGTATACAGGATAGTTTCCTTCTCAAACATCCAACAGAATTTATATATTTACAACTTATTAAGTATTAATGACTAAAAGACTGGATGTTGTGTATTTTCAATAATCGAATTAGTTTTAAGTCGTGGGCCATTGCAATAAATTTTGTCAGAAATAAACACTACTAGTAAAATAAAATCACAAATATAAGTTATAGATAGTATTTAGCTTTTTAGCTAATTGATTCTTTCTACACCTCAAGGATGTGCGCATTTAAATTACGCAATATAAGGATGAACAAAATTAATATAATTTAAATGAAATAGGTCTGCACTTAGGTGGAGGATGAAAGGGAAACCATCAAAAACAAACAACCCTCAACAACAGACTGTTATTATAACCTCGACTGCCCTATCACAATTGATATAAAGTTGATGGGTCAAATGTCTAGTCCTCATTCCCATCAATGTGTGTGTGTGTGTGTGTGTGTGTGTACATTTACTGATAATAATTTACAAACAAATTTCAAGCTCATATAAAAAATTTAAATAGTTTATTTTCGTATCTGAATGATTGCAAGGGCAAACCAGTGGCTCATAATTTTCTGATGTTGGATGTTCCATGGAATGAGCTAGCAGTGATTCATAATTTTCTAGTGTTGGATTCTCCAGTGGTCAAACAACTATTGGTTCATAATTATTTATATAGGAGCGTCACTGCAGTACATTCAGTCGTCTTAATCTTTTCATTGTCTGTAAACTAGCTAAGAGAGACTGATGCCTTGATCCATGGGACCACCGGTATGTGTGTTAAATATTGTAATAAAAACAAAAAGTTTTCCTTGTATATGTTTCAACTAGAAGTAAAGAGCCTTTAAGTTATTACCACTGAAATTATTCCAGTTAAAATTCTTAGTTAATCAAATACATTTTTGTCTTAACACATTGTTTATAAATCTAGTTTTAAATACAATATACACTTTTGAAACATATTCCTATTTAGATTATTTTAATATATGAAAGCCTATGTATTTTTCCGAATTGGAGTACCAACTCCTTGGAACAGATTCCAATTAAAGTTAAACGCTACGAGCGGCTAGTTAAAATAGATCATTGTAATACTTGATAAATGAAGGAAGAGGAGCACTAGTTCCTTCTTAATGCATTTGCATAAATGTAGGATAAACTCTAGCCCAGTGGATCGGTGTTGTCTGAGCATTTCCACTTGCCTCCTCTTGCCACTCTACTTTACAACCACTACCAAAACTTTATACGTACGTACGTACGTTATACGTAGCAGGTTGCAGAGTCAAATTCTGACGTAGTTTTGCAGCACTGTGAACTGCCAAATCTGGGATACCGATTACACACATATTCGCTGCTTTCTGACGAATGAAAATATTGCAGCTATGTGGCTTTATCATCCATGCTTGTTATTGGTGGTTCAATTCGTGACAAGGTGGGTGCCCTGTTTACAACAAGTTAATGAAGATTTACTTCTATAGTGCTGGCTCAACCTAGGTTTAAAATCTCGAAGTGTTAAAAATAGGCAGAAAAAAGATTGTGCAAAGGAGACATTTAGTGTTGAAAGAGATATCGTGTCACACTCTTGGACAATTATGTCTAAATTAGATGTTGATGATTTCCTAAATTACCTACGTATGAATGAAGACACCTCAATCATATTTTGTCCATCGTGTTTCAGCAACTGTCCAAGCAAGATACTTTTATGAGAAAGGGGATCTCTCCACATGATAAGCTCAGTAATCTTTTAAGTCTGCATTATAAATACCATGTTGCATCGCTGCTTTCTGACATGGTTTTGCATCTCTGCAAGATGATATTGTAATATACTTAAATGACTAGTGCGCATTTCAGAAAGCTGTCATCTTGAATATCAAACGAATTTAATATTTTAATATGATAGAACGACTGAGTTTTGTGTCGTGTTATCGGCTTTATGTGTCTCCATTTTCTAGAGTGTTTTACCGTGCTTGCGAAAGCCTAGTCAAGACAAAGATACCAATGAATCGTAATTTGATAGCCAATTAAAGTTGTGTTTTGATACGGTTCACAGGGGTGTATTTATATTTTCTAGTGTGTGATCGTATATTGGTACATTATGACATAAACAATAAACTACAGAAAACCCTTTTTGATAGAAGTAATTGGATTTTATCAAATAATGCTATGTTTGTGTAAAGTTAAAGGTGATGATTACATGGATCGTTTGAGTAAAGAGAAGCTTTGGAGGAACTGTCAGCATTGAGATTGAAATCAATAATTAAGAAAATAAACTAATTTTGAACCACCTGGAGGAAAGAATGAGAAATAAACCTCCCCCTCCACTGAACTGAAAAATGGTAATTTGTCAGAAAGCAACGTGTGTGCAATAGGTACTCTAAATTTGTCATCTTGCAGAGCTAAAAAATGCCATCAGAATGTAGTTCTGCAGCTTGATATGTCTTATACAGCCTATATCCTCACAAAGTCTGTCTCATTCTCAAAAAGGCTTGCTTGTCGAATTGCCTTAGTGTGGTAGGAACAAGAAAAATAATATTTAAATAAAAATATTCAATTTTAATTATAGCTTTTACCAGAACACCACTACTATCGTAACTTACCACTTCTATGAAACTAGCACTGTTTATATTATTTCTATTAAAACACGGTATTCATTTACTAAAATGTATGTTTTACATTCATTAGGTCTAATAAAACTTTTTTTTAACTATGCCAAAATAATTTGTCTTAATTACACCACCCCCTTTATATTTTTTAAAAATAATTAAGAGTTTTGTTTGGCATATGATAGAGTATATTTTATTTTAAATAAGTGGATGTAACAAACTTATTACCTAGACTTTGTTTTAGCATACCCTGGGGCTCAGATTTTGATGACATCCTTGAAGAGAAAGTTGGAACCGAATCATAACACAAAGAGGCGAGTCACAGTGTTTGGTTGGCTCACACTTTTCTTCAAGTCATTAAAACTTATCAAGTCATGGCAAGGAGTGAGGAAAGTAGAATAATTTTTGAGGAAATGATTATGAAAAATGTTAACAAAATATGTTAAATCCGCTTTCAAGTCTACAGACGAAAATCTTGTAATATTTTTAATATTGAAGAGGTTTTATTTTGTTGCTTTATTAGTCAATGTGAGATTCTATGATATTTTTTCTTTTGAAATGTTACAAACACGCATCTAATACATATAAAATCGTGTTAAGCCAAATATATTTAAAATAAAAGTTAAAATTCAATATATATATTTTTTTAAGTTTTTCTCCTTAGAAATTATATTTTGTTGGAACACACATAATTTTAATTTTTGCAAACACATTTTGGTATACTTTGTACAGCCTAAGCACATCTTATAATTATTTATATCTAAAATATACACAAGAATATTAATATAAATGTTATTTGAGAGATGAGAAGTTTGAATTTAAAAACCCTGTTACAAAAAGTATCTTAAAACTAGGTGTTAAACCAACTTGATAACCATATTTATAATATTATTTTAGATTTAAACTCATAAATTATGTATCTATATACATATATATGTATATGGCTTTTTTACGGTACAAAGTAGGAACAAACTCATTATGAATAATTTCTGGTAATATTTATGTATATCCTCGGTCCCGGCAAAGATTTATCTGATTACCAAACCCTTCCTTCACCTCTGACAAGACATCTTGTGAATGTGAGGAATGCCAAGCCTCCACCGTGTTTCGGATTCCACGTTAAATGTAGGTCCTTCATTTCATCTCACAATCACCCTACCATTACACATTAGCGTAAGTGCGTATAACCCGAACGGGTAGTAAGACGCGATGCTATTAATAATAATAATTTATGTATAGCTCTCAAAAACATTATTAATATTATTATAGCTATGTATGTATATAATTAGTACTATACACACATAATATACTAGTGTATTTTATATATAATATAAGTATATAATAATTAAATTTTTTGTGCTGCACCCATCAGTTCTATCTGCATTTAACCACGCTAATGGCTTAGGAAAGATACAACGGAAAGGGACTTTACCCAAATTTGCCCCTAGTAAGAATATTACATTATTTTGGGAAACATTTTCTTACCACCTCCGCTCTGCATTCAAGACCCAGTCCTCACCAATCAGAGGAAAACAAGACTTTATGAGTTTATTGTTCGTTCCACGTGTTTACTTACGAGGCTGACTGATCACGATATTAATGTTTTTACCAAATATGCGTTCTCTAATTATATTTAAGTGTAATTTTATTTTCTTGACGTAATTCTTCTTAGATATTATTAGTAAATGACTAGTTAAACCCCGCAAAACGATGATGGTCCACATATTTATTGAAGTACTTCCATAAATAATTTTTTTTATTGATAGCTTTTGGTACTATTGCTACTCTTAGATTCTGAAAAGATCTAACTACCAAAAGTTCTTAATAAATTTGGTTATGGCCATTGCCAAGGTACATACCAGACACTCGGCACTACGGGACTTGAATTTGAATTTGTATTTTAATTTAGTTAAAAATATTTGAACAATTTGGTCAAAAATTGAAATGTAAAGTGATTAGTTTGATTAACAAAATGATGTAATAGTTTTTGTTAGGAAAACATGTTTTAAGGTAGTTTACTAAGAAACTATATTAAAAATGTTCTTCAAAGATAGATATTATAAAGTTTGGGAAAATGTGTCTTACCATTTATTTTGACTAAGATTCGTTTTGTGAAGTTCTCCTGTTGGCAACCTTTTTTTCCGTGAGGTCAAATTAAACATGTTATAAGGGATTACAATGCACATTCTCAACATAGTTTTTTCTAAAATTACTTCACTATAATTTACCGCAATTTTCCAGATTTATGGCGGTGCACCGTCAGTTGACTCAAAAACAACGGCAAACTATGAGTTCGTAGGATTGTAGCGTTAGCTAGAAAATAAGGAGAATGAAGACGATGTGGCATTACCTACTTACCCCATTGTACCGTCCAAAGCGTCACACGACGTTTACGCATTTTAACAACAATACATCCGATAAAGGCCATGACGAGCAAAGAACTAACTGAGCCAACCCAAGTTCGAGCGGGGACCACTAGAGGTCGCGGACTAAGAGAACATTCCAAAGTTTTTGAGAAGGGAAGTGATTTCAGTTCTAGAATGCTCTAGATAATTTGAGCTCGTTCTCAGATCTTCATGATAAAATGTTTGGTCATGCGTATCCCCTCTCTCGTGACCCAATTATGTTCCTCCCACCTTGTTCCTTGACTCACCCTTTCTCTGGGTCTAAGCGTATATAATGCCTGTATGTTGCAGTAACAAGCACATTTAGATTTTACTCTTGGTAAAGGAGAGCGTAGCCTTGGCTCCACGTATTAAATATGCAAGGGAAATTTAAAGCTTTGGCTTATTAATTTTAAATATGTAACTTTTCAAAATTATTCTTTCGGCTTATTATTTTTCTTTGTTTGTAATTTAAAATACTCTGGTAGTTGAGATTGAATTTAAATTTGATTACGATAAGGTTTTACAAAGACTATAATAATGAACATTAAAATCATGACTGGGATCGATAAATATCGATGGCTGGATATTGCTTTACGAATTATCATTGATCGTGGAGAGAGATAGAAAAGTATTTCGGTAGTAAGATCGGATATATAATTAATTGTGTTTAATAATAATACTTTTTGTAAATCTCTACCAATATTGATTTATTATGGCAGATATTAACTTAGTATAGAAATATCAGAAAACAGTATTGGAAGTAATCTTGATTTTTCTTTATTATTTATTGGTGGATGATGTTTAGTCTTTTTGAAAGAGTAAATAATTAAGTCGGTTTTGGTAATAACTGAAGATAAATTCATCAATATCTATCGCCTTTGTTAAGAATCCATTCAAATTAATTTTCTATCGGTTTCTATTTGCAATACTTTGAAATATCAATTACTCTCATGGTTATATTTAGTTTAGCGGATCATTTTAGTAATTTTGTAAATAGGGTTGTGTTCTTGGAGATATGAGTTTAATTTTTTTTGGGCTATATAATATTATTTTGTGAGTAGGTTATATGAGAACCTCAGACATGTTAAATTTATTATATTTTATAGTAAATTTACTGATATTAATGTAGACCGTAGTTTTGAAATGGCCGTTTGTGTTAATTTTTACATACACATATATAAACACCTTTATTATATCCTTAAAATACGTCTATCGTATTTATTTTTGTACCATCATAAATGGCATTCATCTCTTTTGATATATAAATATATATATTATAAAAATAATATATATTATTTAAATAATATATACCTACTATATATATGATATATATGATATATAAATAATATATACATACTATATAAATAATATATATGATATATAAATAATATATACATACTATATAAATAATATATTATATATATGATATATAAATAATATATAAATACTATATAAATAATATATAATATATGTTATATAAATAGTATATATAATATATGTTATATAAATAATATATATTATGTATAAATAATATATATCAAATAATATATATAAATATATATATGTCTATTTATTTATTTCTTGTTTTTTCCTTCATGTTATGGTAAATTGATTACACGTCTTAAGAGAACCCTTAGATTATTTAGTTAGGAATTATTTATTTATGTTTGAGTTGCTATGAGGTTTAAAATATAAGGGCACAAAGGACGACCGTCTGGTAACTATTTCCGCAACCGGGTGAGTTGTTTGCGCTGAGTAACAGTAGTCTGTTCTCAGATTATTGTAACTGATTTCACTCAAACGAATCACTATGATTGTTTTAATTATTTTTTTTAATATTTGGGCCTTCTGCATAATTGGTTAGTAAAAGAAGTTTTAGGATAATTATATTGTTTAGGTTCATGGCAGAGTTACAGTATGGTACTAAATCAGATGGTTAATTAACCTCTCCTAAAACCAATCTATTTTATTGTAGGTGACTATTTCTCCACCCATTGTCTTACATAATTGAATACAAGTATTATGTTGCCGTAAAGCTTGGTTTGATAAATTAAGTGTTTGGTTCTAGATACACGAAATCGAATGATTTGTTAGTCTTTGATTATTTTTATGGAAATATAAAATTTATAACTGCCAGTATGATTTTTTAGCACCACCTCTTACTACCCGTTTGGGATGTACGTCATAAAAACTATTTCTAGTAATTTAGGAATATAGCAATTAAAGGTGGTGGTATACCACTCCTAAGATATTAAAACGGCATGGATCATATCCAGGTGGTATCAGGGTAAATTTGACACCAAAGCAAATAAATACATTGCATTATCTTACAACCAAATTGTGTATAGCCAGAACCGATATTAAGACGCGGTTCTAGTAATAATACAGACGAATGTTTTCTCTGGAATTTTTTGACATTTCACTATCACTTGTAAATATGTATTCTAGTTCGTCTATTATTTATTTTCTTCCAGACAAATTTTTTCACGTATATATATCGACTCCTTAAGACCGGTTATTGTTTGTTTTCCTTGGTATCTGTTTAGAGTAGCGTTAGTACCAAAATTAATACAACATTAATAACGATGTAATGTCCTTACTCAACGGTATCACAAATGTTTAAATTGCAAAGAACATTTCTATTTCCGTAATCAATCATTTGTTTTCTCTAATCAAATAATTATTAAATAATTATCCAATACAATACATTTAAAATTGTCAAGCATTTTCACCATTAAGAGAAATATAAGTTTAATAATCAAATGAAGTGTTTATGGAAAGTTTATAAGAATGATTATTTTTAATAAAGTCATAATAATTGTCTCACTCATTAATAATTATTTAAACCATATTCAAACGTATCTAACGATGGTATCCCTCATATTTAAAATAAAAACTATAAAGAACTTTGAATAATCAATTACCAACACCTACGTTAGGTAGAATATGATGGGTTTCCATTATTATTAGTTAAATAAATGCAAAAATGTGAACCGAAATCACCATAAACAGCTCTGCCGTAACGTACGATAGGTATGATAATTATATTAGTTATCTATGGTTATTAGTTAAATACACGTCATAATGAAGACTTAAAATCACAACAAACCATAATAATCCTTATGAAAATTTATACAAGAAACTATTTAAATAAACTATTGAAATATTTCAATGGGTAAATTTGGACAAATACTATTAGTCAAAACTTTAGAAATTTACTATTGAAAAATACTTTAGAATTATACTAATGGGAAAAACTATAGACACTTACTATTTAGAAAAACTTTGGAAATTTACTATTGAGAAATACTTTAGAAATTTACTATTGAGAAATACTTTAGAAATTTACTATTGAGAAAAACTTTAGGAATTTATTATTGAGAAAAACTTTAGGAATTTACTATTGAGAAAAACTTTAGGAATTTACTATTGAGAAAAATTTTAGACATTTAATGTTTGCAAATAACTATTAAAAATTACTTCTGAGAACTATAAAACTTTATTATGGAAAAATCTGTAAAAAAAACACCCCAAAACAAAAAAAGTAGAAATAAAGTTGCATTTAAGATCAATTTAAAATACTATTCGAACTTATTAAATGATATAAAAATATATATATATATATAATATATATATTATAAAGTTCCTTATTAAATTATTGTACTGTTATGTAGATGTTAATCTTATTTAATCCCCAAAATGATGTACTTTCAAAAAACCATCTGCTTAAATAAGATTAGCGATCGATCGAGATTCATGTGAAAGTAATAATAATCTTCCGCCAGACCATGTATGGTGAGTAATTGGGTTATTTTTTCATAAACAGACGAATAAAGAATCAAATCTTTCGCCAACTCTTTTCA
>CABFOV010001958.1:48728-98277 GCA_902141375.1 Timema poppense
TAAAACCTAATAGTAATTTTAAAATACTACTAAAACCTAATAGTAATTTTAAAATACTATTAAAACTCTATAGTTATTCTAGAGTACGATTGAAATTCAATAGTAATTATAAATTACTATTAGAATTCAAAGTATTTATAAAATACTATTAAAATTCAAAAGTATTTATAAAATACTATTAAAATCCAAGAGTGGTTTAAAATACTATTAAAGTTCAATAGTAATCATAAAATATTATTAAAACTCAATAGTAATTTCAAAAATACTATTAAAATTCAATAGTAATTCTAAAATACTATTAAAATTCAATAGTATTCCAAAAATACTATTGGTTTTCAATAGTTAATTTTCATAAGGGAAATAGTTTTGAATAAGCAATTTTCTTCACCTAAAATAGGTACAAGACTGGTTTCCACGGTTATTGATTAAATAAACTCAAAAATAAAGACCTGAAACTACCACAAATAATATGAAACAGATCTTAATAAGCGATTGCCGTCACCTACGATAGGTACATACAATACGACGGGTTTCCATGGTTATTAGTTTAATAAACGCAAAAACCTCAACCCAAAATCCCGGTAGCTTAACAGCTATTTATTATAACCAGACACAGTTAATTAATTAGTGAACAAAATAAACAACTTCATTGTATTAGTAGCATATCTTTCTTAAATATTGATAAATGCCTTATAAAATTCTTGCTAGACATTTAATATTAAAACTATGGAACATAGAAAATATACCAAAAAAAAATATATAACTGGAAAAACTACAGCGATAAATTTTAATACAAAAAATAATTACGTAAATCAATCTATTATAAATAGCAAACAATTTGGAACCAAAATTGGCCTTGTTTTTTAAAACATATAGATGATGTTACTAAATGCTGCATGCTAAGATACCCAAATACATATTATTAAAATAAAATAATTATATAGTGATAGAATATAACTAACTATCGTATAATAATGTAAGGTCAAAATACTTTTAAGTAATGAATGAATCATTATATATCGTTTCCGTATCCCCACCTTTTAATGTCTTTGTGTGTATAAGTACTTTATTATACGTAATCTTCATTCCCACTCAACGTTCCTTTTTATGCTTTTTTTAACCTTCGGGAAGGATTTAAAAGCCATTAAAAGATTTTATAAAAGCTTACTGAACTTCTACTGGAATTCCAGCCGGAATAATACATTGTAGTCTTAGTGTTTCAAAGGAATGAATATAAGATCAAAAAAAGTGTTAAAATATACAGTTAAAATGGTGATGTGCTTTAAGGTTAAAGACTATACATTTTCATGGTTAGATTGAGAAAATATATTTATTATTTTTCTTTTTAATAAAAACATATGTGATAATCTAAATTTAAATAAATTAAATAGAATCCTACAAATCCTGTTACCAGCATGGAATTTCACTAACTATATATATATAAGGGATATTGAAGGTAGAATAATATGAAATCCACCATTATTTGCATGAAGGGAGATTGATAGAGGATTTATAAATAGGATTCAGATCTCAAAATCTTCTGTTAAACCAGGGTAGACGATATTAATACTTACTTAATCAATACATTATTTTTATTTTCTAAAATAAAACAAGAATTGTGGCCGTAAAAATTTTCAATCTAAAGATTATGGTTAGCCTTGGTGTTTTATGTGTATCCAAACTCAAAATAAATTGGGTCCTACAGTAAATATCTACATCCACATTTCTGTCTGTTCGTTTTCTGTATGTAATAATCTTTATTTACCCTGTATGGTAGCAAACTAACATTTCATTATTCCACTATGGAATATCTTCTAACATAGGGAAATAGTGTAATCCGTCAAGGTTGAGACTTCTACCACTAAGGGTAAACGAAGTGTACCTGAGGCTAAATACAAAGTATTTTGATGGATATTTTTTTCAAAACTTCATAATGGTATTTTAATAATACTAAGAGTTTTGTTGGTAAGGAGAATTATAAGATTAATTAGTTATGGAATACAACTTTGAACATTAAAATAATAATAACAAGATATTTTTTAAAAACAACTCCACCTCAAGAAGTCAAGTAATGAGTTGATAAAATGATATTAATAAAAATAACAAATTCATTGATGATAATTGAGTCAACTGAAGAATACCAAAGTTTACAATACACAAATCATGAAGTCAATGTGACGAAAATATAATTTGAAAATGATGACTAAAAGAAGATAGCAAGTAACATTAAAAAAAATAATATATATAATTTTATGAACAATCTTAGGAAGAAGAATAGGTTTTTAAATTAAAAGTTTCAAATAATAGATAACAATTAATGCAAATTAAATTTCCGGAATTTTTTTTTAGAGAATTATAATTTAACAAATTGTTACTACATATGAATTAAATGTCATGGGACTAAATAAAGGATTATATTCTATAACGTTCAACTAATAACAAATTATAATATTATATGTCCTATACCAATTATAAATTTTTTAATATGACTTAAAATATAATGCGTTTATGTATCAAAATGACGATATTAATGTTTACAATACATAAAAATCACTAAGACAATATGATGAGAAAGCAAATATTTGAAATTAATGATTAAAAGGATAAAACAAGTAACATTTTAAAATATAATGTATAAATTTATGAATTTAGGAACAATATTAATTTGATGAATTAGTTTGAAAAATAAATTTGATAATAATAAATAGTGCAAATTTATTATCCAAATTTTGTAGGTGTTGAGAATTATGATTTAACAAATTTGTAATTACAATTATATTTAATGTTAAAATATTATTAAAGAAGTATGTTGTATAACTTTGAGCTAATAATATAGGATAATTTTAATAAATTCATTAATAGCTATAAGTTGTTTTAGGATGACTTGTAATATTAATTTGTATGTAACAAAATGATAAAAAAAAATGTCGTTACCCTGGATCTGTTAGGATATCTTGCGGGAGGGATTAGGCCATAGGCAAAGTAGTTGGGTTGGTTCGAATTAAAACGTATGACTACGAATTTAAGTTTGATAAAATAATAAATAGATAATACCAAATCTGATGTTAAATTAAATATAAAAGAATATAAGAGATTGGACGTTCGCGCTCGTGGAAAAACTGGCTCACTCGTGAAAACTTAGACTGATGTATGCCTGGCATGACTTGCGACCGCCTACATAATTCAATCTCGGAACTGTGGGCTCAACGGTTGCCCTTTAAGCACAAGTACCAATGATGATCTGAATATGTTGTCTGCTATGGTCCAGTGTTGGGCAGAGTATCTTCCTCCAATATTGATAAAAATGTGACAGCCCCGATATCAACAAATAAAATAGTTTTATAGGACGCTCTGGACCCTTCCCGCCAACTAGAACAAATATTGTTACAAGTAATCATCAATCTTCTTTAATGTTTATAATTCGTAATTCATTAAGCCAGCACTTTTAAGCACGTAGGCCCAATAAATGTATGCAAATCAAAATAATCATATCAACATTGCTCAGGGTTTTGACAAGATAAGTTTTCATTACTTATCTAAGGCTATATTTAATCCCTTCTTTTTGGTGTTTTAGATTACTTTGTTTTCATAGTACTACAACGAAGAAATTTTTAATGGTTTCATGCCTTCTTCAGTTCTTAATATTTGTAATTAGATGGTGAAATATCTAATCATTCAGAACTTAACATAAAATTTAACTTCATATTACATAAAGTTCTCGGGTGCTTTTGTGATTAATTTCCAATATATTCATAGATCTGTTATAAAATGAATGATAACTCAACTATCTAATAGGCATTGAGTTTGGTCAGATTTATTGTCGTTAATTTCTGTTTATTTACGATCTCTATAGTTCAATAACCCGCCTCGGTGGCGTGGTTGGCTAACGTGCTAGTCGTGTTGATCTCGACTGCTGAGGACCGGGAG
Organism: Timema poppense; assembly: GCA_902141375.1. NCBI lineage: Eukaryota > Metazoa > Arthropoda > Insecta > Phasmatodea > Timematidae > Timema > Timema poppense. The sequence goes on from CABFOV010001958.1 coordinate 52,656, forward strand.
ATCGAGGTTGTAATCTCGGTCGGGTGAACTGGGTTGGTTTTTCCTAAATGGTTTTCCACTCTCCCTCCACGCAAATGCGGGTTCACTTCCTCTAATTCAACCTTCCCAATTCCTAATCCATTAGCGTAATTAGTACTTAAATCGTGTAACCCAAATGGGTAATAAGACGCGGTGCTAAATAATAATAATAATAATAATAAATAATAAATAAATATTGTTCAATAAATCGATAAGTATTTTATTAATAATTGTTATAATTAAGATGTTTTAAAGAACCTCTTGGCTTTATAAATTAAATTTATAGATAGGTTAGTTAATATTGTTGAAATAATATTTGTTATGGTTAAGGTGGTTTAAAGTACGTTTTGGCATTATGTTATAAATTAAAAGTTGGTTAGCGAGTATTATGTATAAGACCATCTAGCTTGAAGAAGACAATACCAGATGGCAATGCGTGGGCTCCAAGAATAAAATTTGCTTAAGAGTAAACTGATAATTATTTGTGGAAGTTAAAACCCACATCTAACTCGATGTTTTCTTTAGTTAGGTAATAGTAACACTGATATTTGAAGAATAACATGTTTTTTACGTATTAAGGGTATTTCTATAGTTAATGCTAAGGTAACAATGACATAACCTATAGCCCCACAATCATTTAAGACTAAAGTACCATTCTCTGTGAACAGTTATTCCTTATTGAAGGAGCTTGGAACTAAAGGGCTAACCATCCCGTAATTAATGAATTTTTGGTAAGATAACAAAGCTAATCCATGTCTCATTTTGCAAGCGTCACTTTGGTATCCATCTTGGAGACTGGGATAGATTTTGTTTAAATTACACATTGCTTGTTTTCGAAGGAATTTAAAAATATTCCATTTATCAATCTTTTAGCTAATTAACGTGCATTAACCAGAAACTTAACTAAATTGTATTCAATTAACATATTTTTATTTGTATATAGCTACATTAATATTGATAACCATCGTGAGGGAAATGATTTTTAAATTAAAGAGGATACGTCTCATTATCTTGCGCTTGTATATTATTATTTTATTATGTCACATGTCTCAATTTAACACTGGCACAGTTCACTAAAGCATCCAGGTTCTCAGAATGTTTGACTATTTATTTATCCAACAATATCTGGTAGTGTTCCTGTACTACCTCCCTTTTTGATTCTAGGGTGGTCCCGAGATTAGTGATCGTATCTACTCGTGATAATTGAGTTGGATGAACACTTTGATGACGTCACACCAAAATACAAATATAATATCTGTATGCTTAATATCGGTCCACTCTAGAATACGTTGTAGGGTAGGGTGTTACAATATTTGTGTTATTTGTTATTTATTAGTAATGTTTATTTTTTTAAACCTATTCATAAACTTAATATTGTTTCTAAAATCATAACTTTATAATTTAAATCATAAAATATTACTTGTTTCATACTTTGTTATTAATTAATTTCAAATAATTGCTTTCTCATCATACTGTCTTAATCATTTTTATGTACTGTAAACTTTAACGTTGTCATTATCACACAAAAAATCATAATATTTCAAATCATCTTCAAACACTGCTAACTGGTATAATATATATAACATTATAATATATTATTAGTTCAACGTTATCCTATGGCGTTTAATTTTAAGTTTAATTGAACATTTGTTAAATTATAGTTCTCTTAAAAAATTTCCGAATATTTATTTCATTTGCATTAATTATATCGATTAGGCCTAGTTAATTTTAATTTTTAGATTTATTCATCAACCCAAGATTTTTCATAACATTTTAACATTATATTTTATATTTTAAAATGCTACTTGTTATCTACTACTATCATTTTAAAAGTAATATTTTTTCATCACATTTTATTTATGTTTTTATGTATTAAAATCATTAATAAACTTTATTTGACTTAATTATCTATAGTAAAATTTTTGTTTGTTACTAATATCATTTTATCAACTCATTACATGATTACTAGATGTGGAATAGTTTACACAAAACATCAAGTTGTTAATATTTAAATATTTATTTCTCAATTAATTAACTATATTTTAAATGTATACACATCAAGGTGAAATTTTAATTTGATTGTAGCCCTAAAATAAAGGTTGTTAAATGATAACTGATGTTTGAAAGTGTGAAATGTCACAAAATGGCTTTGTCAAGTTAGTTTTAACTAATACCCGTGAAGGGTTTTACATGATAAAAAGAGTATAAACATAAAATTATAAAAATAGATACAGAGTAAAGAGGAAATTTTAATCCAGATCATACTAGAGACATTAATTATATAACAAAAGTTATATGACCTCTTTTAAATAATATCTAATTCTCCAAAATAGACTGTCAGTTATAATAAGGCGCATCAAGTTTTAACTAAATCCATCAAACCATCTCGGCTTTAGTGGTGCAAAGAGAGCAGAGAGCATAAACAAGCATAGAGAATGATAAGAGATAATTTTTTGAGTGTGAAGGTCACAAAATTTAGAGATATATCATGGCCTTGAAGTAGTATATTTAACGAATTCTATATTCTCTAAATGAGAAACTAAACAAAAGGAAGGCCTCTTTAACTTCTAAAAATGAAAGAATGGATTGAAAAGAAAATGTAGGGGATAGAAAGGACAAGACAATAGAATAAATAAATGAGTAAAATAAGAGAAATAAGAAAGAATATTGAAAAGGTAAAGATAAGACAAATATAATTAGAAAAATCATATATATTGAAATAAACAAAATTAATGAAACTTTTTCAAAAGGCGCCTACTATTGAATAGCAAATCATGTAAACAATAGTGCACGAAGAAAAATAAAAATCAACTGCAAATTCAATAAGGGGAAAGTCTTTGTGTTATTAATTTATATTCCAAGGACGTTTTGGCACCCTTAATTCTCGTTAGCATCACTGGTTCATAAATCGCTTGTTTGAAAAGAAATCTTAGCAGTTTCACAATATAGTCCCACAGACAAAAAAAAACACCTTAATTCATATCTATTGCAAATCCAAATTTATTTATTTATTTTTGGAAGTTTGAAACAAATATTACTACTATATACAAACTATATATTTTATATCTAATACAATTTTTCATTAGCTATCTAAATTATTAATAATGTTAAACAAATGATAGGCCTATTTATTTAAACAATAAAACAATAATTACGTTTAATATTTACGCCATCAATGTATTACCCTAAAATATAGGAATGGTAAAGTTAGTTTGAGAAAAAGTTCACCCGTATTTACGTGAAAATAGTTTAGGAAAACAATAAAGATATATCACATCTGGAAAGCCTCTCTCAGTGTACCTGGATGTGGTTAGAACTTCAACCTCTATGTATATTTACATTACAAGGTTAGTGCCTTGGACTATGTGAACACTGGTTCGAGTTACTCCTTATTTATTAGAAATAAAATTATGTATAAATGGTAGAGCCTCTTATGTTATACAAAAACATTCTATAAATATGGTGTTTTGGAAACATGAATGTTTCATTAAATATCAAAAGTTGTTCAAAGCTATATTCATTCACCATTCGTTTACCACAAAACGTAGCAAGATATCACATGGACGGAACCACCATGTCACAGCTTATAAGATATCTTACAAGGAGTATAGAATGCACATACACACCGGTGGAAGTGGGTTTAACATTGAGTTCATATAGTCTGGTTTGACAGTCATAGGATGTCAGGGTTCATATCCTGGCTACGTAAATTCTACTTTCCTCCTCCCTATCCATTTAGTGTAAATATTCCGATTGCCCGAAAAGGTAGAAAAATGTAAAAAATGTATAAGATATAGTAGTGATAAAGGTATAGGAATGGATGCCCTGAAACTTTTCATAGATGATAGCCCTTATCTTTAAGACTATAATGACCTTTGGTTCAATTTCTAGCAGGATATAAAACTATGGCCTTATAAAATAAGGATTTATCTTACCACAAAGTTTGAGGGAGTGAGCGTTGTATTTATAATATTTTATTTTATTTTATTCATCCGTTTATATTACTATTTTATCTATGGTGTAAATATATGGCTAGTAGGAAGTGCACCGAAATTAGTATGACGTATGAATGGGAATACATCAATAATATTTCACATGTGGATTCTATTTCACTTTATGCACCGGGATGAGCTTTCAACCCCGACCTTCCCTTCAATTAAAATTCAATCTAATGGGAGAATTATGCGTTAGACCTTCTATCCATCCTTGCGTGTCCTGTCAGAGTTAATAAACGTTAAAGAAAAAGTGAGTGGCAAAGCCTCTCAACGAATTACTTAAATATGAGCATTTTTTCTGTCATCAATTCTTTATTGGCGTAAAATAAGTACTATGGGTCAATTTTTTTTATTAAATTATAACTTTGATTGTATATTGTTTTATCACCCTGCCCCACTACCTGTTCAGGTTATACCCATGCATGATAATTTATTCTCATGGGATAGAAAAGATGAATAAATTATTTTATAGGTAGTCTACACGTAGAAGGAGAGTGGGAAACAATATTGGTAAAACCACTATCATTATACCCGACCGAGATTCAAACCACAATTTCCTGTTCTCTAGCATAACAGTCTAACACAAGAGTTACTGACACCTTATACCATAAAGTCCCTGAAGCAGGTATATAGCTTGAATGCCCCTTTATTTACAAATACTAATTTTATCCCGCTATGTTAAATTCTATATTTCTTCAAGGGAAATATTTGTGTATTTCTTTTAAACGTTAGTATTTTTATTATGCTCTCATATTTATGAAAGTTAAAATCTTTTATAGTAGGTACAAATCAAACTAATTATATATTCTTTAATGTTGATAATTTATCTGGTGGTTTATTTGATAGGAGCAGGACGAGAAGAATAAATTTAAAACAAATACATAGCTGTCTTAGGAAGAGGAAGGAAACATAAAATTTAGGGGGGAAAGGGAAACACTACAACGAGTAAGGCTGTTTGTGATTTGATTGGTGGACACATAGATCAATGCGATTGATCCATCTAGTCTGTATTGTCAGTTATAGATAAGATTGTGTCTCAAATCTCGATCGGTTGTACTGAGGGTTCTTTTTCAAAAAAGGCTACACACTTTCCTTTTACGAAGACAAGGGTATTTGTTTCAAAATTCTACCAGATTCTGATTACCAAACCCCTCCTTCACCTCTGACAAGACATCTTGTGAATGTGGGGAATGCCAGGCCACCACCGTGGTTCGGATATCCACGTTAAATTGTAGGTCCTCCATTTCATCTCACAATCACCCTATCATTAATTACACATTAGCGTAAGTGCGTATAACCCAAACGGGTAGTAAGACGTGGTTCTAATAATAATAAGAATAAGAATAAATCTACCAGATTTCTCTATTATTTGTTTGTGTAAATATGTGTGTATCTCGCACGGGTATTAAGGTGGTGATCACCGAATCCCAGCATCTTGGGTCAGAGTCAAGAGCTATTGCCCCAATTCCAACCATTCAGGTATTAAAAATAATAATGTTTTAAGCACTGTTTTACTAAGCTGGTTATGAATTATTTTTGCGTGGAGCTGTATTCGTCAATTATGTGTTGCATCATGAGTTGTGCTCATACAGAAATAAACTATGACTGTGTGCAATCAAATGGGTTTGGCAGTGACCTCATATGAGGCGCATCATGGCCACTTCCGGTGAACAAACATCCCTAAATGTTGACGTTGATGATATATTTGTTATGCGTTGACTTGAACAAACGTTTGTATTCGAACACATGTGTTGGTTTATTCTGTGACCCTCATAGGGCTATCACAAAAATAATCAATACGCTAAACACTGCATTTACAGGATGTTTGAAAACTCAACGCCCAAACTGCACATATATTTTGTTTCGAACAAAAGTAATAAAAAATCGGTATAAACTTATATATATAGCTAAATAAGCTAATACCATTAAATTGAGGTCAATGTTTCGGCGTAAAGCGCCGGGAGAGCAAAGTTGTGCAATCATGCATGTACGGCAAGTTGAATAGTAGCTAGGCGCTTGGCACTGCACATTTCGTAATGGCAAACATTTACATGTAATACTAGCATGGTAGCTCAGTGAGAACGTTTTGGTTTCAAGACTCACATTTGCAGCGGGAAATATTCTAGCTATCCCAGATATATTCGAACGGGTGCGTCAGTCACTGCTTTGTAGAATGAGGCTCTGCAGCGAGGTTGGGGGTGGTCATTTCGAGAAATTGCTATGATGTGGGACCGTTAATGATGACCCACGTAACGTATTTCCATTTCTAGATAGAGTGGTGTGTTGTTTACTAATATATTGTGTATGTTCTGCTGCCGTGCTCCAAGATGTCAAGATATGCAGTGCGGCATGCCTAACTCCTATGCCACTTGTTGTGCACGCATGCTTGCACAGCTTTGCTCTCCCGGCGCTATATGCCAAAACTTTGAGCACAATTTAATGGTATTGGCGTAGTTTGTCGGATATAAGTGTGTATGGATTTTTTTATTACTTTTGATTCAAACAAGTTATATGTTCAGAATGTACTTTGAGTTTCCGAACATTCTGTATTGTAGACTCGCATTGAAAATTATATAGAGGGGGCAGGAAGAAGAAGGTGGGATTTGTTGAGTGAAGTAAATTTTCTATCTCTCTTAGCTCAACAACCTTAACGGTTAGTTTACTGACCAAGGACAATCTCGAAATGTGTATGGAGCTATGGTTCAAATCAAAGTGAAATTAAAATATGTTATTACAATTTTATAGATTAATTTTCTTACACGGGGCCAACATGTTTGTGGACTTTAGTATTTGCTGTAATGGCTTAGTTAAAGCTAAATTCTAAATCATGAGGATATATATAAAAATATTCTGTAGTTTATTAAATAGTTTATACCTAATTAAAAATCATACTACATATTTGTATCTAAACTATTGTCTGGTAGACAACCTTAAATTATTTATCCATCTTATTCCTAACCCACATCAGGGTTCACTTTGTATAACGCTTCAATCTCTTGTTAGACTGGATTTTTAGTGATGGGGGGATCAAGAGTCGAGTGTCTGTCAATTATATATTTTTTTTCATTCCCTAATGGTCTTACATTCTCCTTTCACACAAATGTATATATATTTTATTTAAAACTCTAACATGATTATATTTATTATAATATTTAAATAAATTAAAGTATGCATTCAGCCAGATTGTGTTACTAAGACATATTAAATAAAATATATCCCTAAGTTGTGACATTACTAAATCAGTAATATTAGGAGTTTATGCTCCTATTGTTGAACACGTATACTAAACGTCAAGCTTATTTAGTCCTATTTTCCATCGTCGGAGTAGTGAGGGTGTGAATTCGGGTGATGCGTAAGTGGCTTTTACTAACGATTTCATCTCTCCCTACACGCAATATAAGGTACATTTCCTTTCGATTTGCCTTACTCTTCTATACCTATTTGTGTAGTTAAATGTGGAAAGTCCAATTAGATAGTAAGAATCAGTATATACAAATCTTCTGTAAGAAATTTAGTTGATTATATTGTCTCTGAAGAAAGAATTTCAACCAGATATTTTGAACATTTAAGCTTCCAAAACCAATATCCCAAAGATTAATTTTGTAACTAATATAAGACTTAATTCTTTCTTGTATAGTATTAAGAGAAGATTATTAAATATAACTTCACTATTTACTCTTTAAACCGTTTGTGCACTACTCAATAAAATTAATAAATAAAGTTAAATACTCAATTATTTTCTGTATTACATATATTTTAGAAATGTTTTGTATTCTTCCAAATTGTTGGTCAAAGATTTTATAGGTCACATATTAAAAATCATTATGATGTATAAATTAATATATAATATATTTTTTAATATATATTTCAGCATATAGTCTTAAAATATGACCGTAAAATATTTGTTTAGCTACTTGATTGCTTGACGAATTATTATAAATAATTGCTAATTTTCATTGATAATATGCCTAATTATTTTTATTTAAAAAGCTGTTCTGATTTTCATAACATAACCTTACCTCATCTGTTCAATTAATTGATGAATACCACACCCATGTACCTTACCACTTCACAATCCCCAGAATTTGGAAAATTGTCTTGTAAAGCCTTCCAAAGCTTGTACAATTTAATAAGATATATGTATTTATTTTTATCATTGAGCCTCACAAATGTCCTGCTCTTTTGGCCAACGATTAAACCTCAGAGGTGAGGAAACTGAGTTTCTACTTTATTTTTTATAAGTTTATTCGTATTATAGTGGTTTATAATGCAATATCGGTCTTTGAATTACCTTATATCTTGCTTGCAGACACTCCCAGTAATAAAACTAAGGCCAAGCTAGAGATAATTGTCGATTCTCTATTGCAACCTTGCACTATCCAATAGCAGCTTTACCAGATATTTGACACCTGCATTGACGGTCATGAGCTCTTGGGTGTCAAATGTAATAGTCTGGATTGGGGTGATGAAGAGGTGGGGGGTGATTTAGGGGTTTATTCTTCTTTCGGGTGGCCTAAGATTGATTCCACTAGTGGATTATTTAACTGAAATCAATCATCCCTTCTCCGTGATAATAAGGATGTGTTTACCTTAATTCTTCTTATCAATCCCGAAAGCTTAGAACAAGTCATTAATTAAAAAAACTATCTGAGCAACTATTTCTCAAATTTAATTTTGAAAATATTAACACTAATAATTTGCCTAAGTTTGATCTACCCCTCTAAGTAAAAACTTATAAATACCCACTCAAAAAGAAAGTGACAATGGTTGAATATTTTACAGCCCGATTACTATGAAAATACACTTTTATAACAAGTACAAAAATTATTAACACGATTTTATTGTATATATATATATATAGTAATTTCAAATACAGCTGTAAGTTTTTACTAATACAATCAACACTGTATATTAACACTAATATATTAAAATTATACTAATGTAACTTGCCTCGTTAGTCACATCATCTAAGGCGTCACACTCACAATAGATTATACTCATGATTACATAGAAATTGAGATTTGATCCCACTTGGGTGTACTGAGGTTTCTTTCCTAAATCGTTTTCCAATCTCCTTCCACGCAAATTGGGGTGCACTTATTATAATTTCAATATTATCAGCCCTAAGATATTAGCGTAATTACTACATATGCTGCCAATGACAGGGTAATTGGGGATAGCATCTTGTTTTGTGTTTTGAGGGGGTTTACCAAAATGATTTTCCTCTCAAATTCGGGTACACTCCCTCTAAATTCAACCTTCCTCATCCTTAACTAATTAGAGTAATTAGTAAATATGCGTATAACCTGAAAAGATAGTGAGATATGGTGCTAGAAATTACACATGCGTATAATCCGAACGAATAGTAAGGTGCAGTGATTAAAAATACCAATGTTTATTACAAAAGGATTTTTTTTTGTACTTTCTAAAGGGTTCTTCATACCAGAATACTAAAAGACACCTTTAGAAAGCCTTAACGTTATCGAAAAGGATATCTCTATATCAAATAAAATATGTATTAAAACCCAAACACTTAACACATTACAAACAATATCATGTTATAAGGAAAAGGAGGTTAAAATAATTGCACCTGGTGTTAATAAACAGACAGATGATTTTTTGATCATTTTTCAAAACAACTATAGACAGGGCTCTTTGTTAAGCTTACTATCATAACACTGAATCTACATAGCTTGGGTTTAGTTAAAAGACAAATAGATGATTAATGATCGAGAGGAACTTCCTTTAATAGAGATCGGGCCAAATAAAATTATATAAAACAAGCTAATTATTCATTTTCCTTCAAATTAAATTTTATCATAGCATATCTAAAATCTCATCTTAAATATTATCACGATTATCTGGCCTTGTAAAGCCAATATGATATTGAAAATAAAACTTGTTTTTGTTTTGTCAATAATTATAGAAATATAACAAAAAAGATTACATCCCATTAGTTTTTTGTAATAGCCTTACTTTAAAAAAAATTGAAAAACCCGTATAGTTTAATTTTCAGAATTTTTTTCGAATATCGTTGTCAAAAGAACAGGTCCCTACTGATAATGGGATAACGTTTAATTAAGTGAAAAATGACAGCTTGACACCATTTTTGTAAAGCAATGCTCTAAAACGGATTTATCTTAGTTGGTCTCAAATAAAGGGACACTTTTAATTAGTTGTATGGACTTAGACAACTAGTGAAAAGTGACCTTCGTGTACAAAGCCAAAATATCTAAGATACTCTTCCCATGTCCGGGATGTAATTTTTATTTTAGTTGAATTAACCTTAGTTATAATCCAACAACATGTCAAGGATTATTTTGAATGCATAATCATCACAACATGCTCATTAAATTAGCTACCACAAAACTATTTAAGATCAAATTCTTGGAATAAGATAGTATTAATCAATTTAGTTATATTTTGGAGTAATATTTAATGGATATCCGGCTCATTCTCTTCAGGACACATGGTATTGATCACCTACCTTTCCTATAGGGATTTGTAAAAATTGTATTGTTTAGTCGCCCACATTTCTGTTGCTATTTTTCTCGATAGTTTACCGTATAATCCTCCTAATGGGATGGACGTTTGTGTTTATATGTTGGTTGTAGGACCCTTGCCATCATAGTTGATGACCCTCTCCCTCTCATGAGCATCCATCAAGAGCAGGCTCTCATAATGACAGTCCATTCTCCCTCCAACTGACGAGCTGAGTCAACCACACTTGCACTAGAAAAGAAGCCACACAAAACACATCTCATATATTTCCAGACAAAAGTAAACAAAACCATATAAACCATACATTTATAAAATAGCTAAAATATTGTTTGTTTTTCACCGAGGGCTTTTATCGTGGCGTAGGGAAATCCACAAGCCCAACATTCATCATATGTCTCAAAAAATTTGGGTGTAAATGACAAGAAGGATGGAAGAGAGATAATAAGAGAAGATACAGCAAAATTGCTTTGCTATATTTATCCTCCATAGGGCAATTAAATATGTTCTGAATCTGGAAATAACAATCCTGACGCATCGCTTGTATTCAAACACCCAATAAATACGTTAATTTTAACGATAAATGAAAAGTTATGTAACTGTATATAAATAATTAACTAAGGTATATAATATTATTAAAAAAACTCATATAATTGATAATGAGCTCTTCAATATTCAGCTAGCTTCTAGAAGCATATAATGTGAAATATTTTCAGGGGGAGTTCTTCTAACCCCCCCTTTTATAAACCCCTTTCCTCCGGGTGCTTGGTCAGTATCGTTTTGGTTATAACTCCTCTGATCACAAATTTGTTTCATTTGGAGGGAAAGAAGGTGGGCTACAGGGGATTTTTAGTTTAAATGAAATTCATTGCACTGCACCAATACCACCACTTGTGTGTAAAACACCCATTAAAATTATAGCTAGTTTTTGGACAGGTATTCTTTGAAATGCAGAGTTAGACTATCACTACACTAAGCTATTTTTGGTGGGCGTTTCAGAATTATAATCCAATCCTTAATTACAAGTTCATGTCAATGACTCTCGTGCCCGCGAATAGCCCAAACGGTTAATTATACACGCCCCAAATTTAAAAAAACTCTTATATCAAAATATTTTACAAAATAGTCTAATGGTAGACTATAATGTGTGTTTTGGCCCAAATACATAATTCGTTCTGTAAGGTTCGTATTCCGTCATGTGGAAAATTTTGACCACACAGTAGAACATTTCTCGGTACAAAGCTTCCCAATGCAGAAGTCTGTAATTGGTAGCAATCAATATAAACTAATTTTTTTTATAACGGTGTCTCACTACGTTTTCAGGTTTTACGCATAAATCATATTACCCTAATGGGGCAGATTTGAGGAAGGAGGCAATTTAGAGGTAATCTACTAGCATTTGAGTGGAAGGAGAGTGGGAAACAGTTTAGGAAAACCCACACTCAGTAGACCTGACAGGGATTCAATCCCCAATCTACCCGTCATCAGTATGTCAGTCTTAACATAAGGATAAACGGTTAGACGGTTCGCCCACTGAAGAAGGCTCCATGGATTTTGGATCAATTTAATTTAAAAGAATGTTGATATGGCTGGCTACGGAGGACTATTAACAGACATACAATACACATACAGCCTGATTTTGGTTGGAAAAACTGTAGAGAAAATTAAACATATTTTTTACAGCCAATATCGATAACATTTTACTATTTTTTTGGTGTTATTTTATAAGTATTGATAATATTTATCAAAGGTGACAACTACAGATAACATTACTTGACGTATGAATATGTTAAGCTTGTTTAGTAGCTAACTTTAACTGCTCTTTTACCAAAATCACATTATAAAATTTAAATGAAAGCATTAATTACTGGATATAATCATCTTTTTATAAAAGTATAATATCCTCATTTATATAACTTTAGTTTTAATTCAAAACAACTCTAATATTTTATTGATATTTTAATTTTGGATAGAAATACTAGACAATGATTTAAACTATGACAATTCTGAGTGTGTTTGTATAGTTTTCTTAAATTGTTTTTATTTCGACGAATATGATTTGACAATTTATTGTACTTTCCCATTAGTTGACAAAATATCACGTGATAAGTTGTGTGTAGTGTGTGTGCACAAAAGTGAAACATCCAGGACGATAATATTGTTAACGACAATAAGTTTAATAAATATGTAGATTAGAAATAGGGCTGTAAAAAACTATATTTTGAGGTAAACTGAGCTGTATTATTTATATGACGCAAAAATTTATATTTAAGTTATAAAGAGACTTATTAAATTATAAAATTTTGTTTTATGTCTTTAGTTTCAAATTTGATCGGTTGTGAGATTAAACATTTAAGTTTATACTTAAAACTCGCTTTGCTCGGTGTGGGCTCCACTCCCAAATCCCAAAGAAGTGTAAACTAATGTAATTCCAGTGTTGTTTTGAATGTTGATTTAGTTTTAAAATTTTATAATTCTAACTATCCCATAAATGTGTCAGAAAAATTTAAAAATGTGTAAAAAATTTGCAGAATTTATATAAAATAAAAAATATATCATTGGTGTTATCAGTTTTTTGATAGGTTTTACCGTTTAGCCACAAGAGGTCTCCAAATAAAGTTCCGCACCAACTTTAAGTTGTTCCTTTATTTTGCATTTTTTTCGGGGGTTAACTATTAATTTTTTTAGCTTTTTGGAATTTTACTGTACGTTTCAGGCTAGAAGCTATAAATTTGTCGATTTCAAGCTTATAGCTCATCTGGAAATTGGTAAACATTTATGTCAGTTAGTGAGTGAGTTAGCCATGTGGCTTTGTAGTATAGCGACAAGAGAATTTAAATTTTAAATTTAAGTTATAAAGATTAATAGGGAAGCCTGGATGAAACTCATTTCGTAGAAATCATCGCCATTTCAGCCATACTGAATTAGACCCAACACCTCCCCGTTAGTTGTAACAACATTTTTTAGTGCTCGACTTTCCACCCGTCTGTGCTGTATGCATATTTACATTTTTAGAACAAAAATTAGTACGGTAGGATCTATATTAATTTCACTCAAACTTTTGTTAAAAAGACTTTGGTAAACCTTTCAGGAAAAGAGAAAATATTTGGTACACCCAAATGGGGATTTAAATTCTGGCCGGTAAACCAGACAGTGTGAGGCTGACTTTTTTGTTTGTATATTGAAGGCAACAGAATGCAAGTCACTAACGCTTAAAACCAATGAATTATCGCCAAGGGAGTTGGAGATGTGGAAACCATAGACTATACACTAGTTATCAATTCTATTGTCTGCTTTTGAATCCTCCAGCTACCTGGATAGAAAGCAAGCTTACCTTACTTTGTCCAAATTTGTTTAATCCCATCAGTTAGGATCATAAGTGTATTTGAACAAGGTATGAATGATGAAGACAAATTTTGATTACAAATAGACTTTCTAACAGTACCTAATTAAAAATAAACATGTTATATTTTATTTTTTTAAATAAGTATTAATTTATAATATTTGTTTGTAAATATTATATTTTTCAAAATATTCATGTGATATTTCGTTCAATATTGATTTATATTGATTTATCCTTTTAATGTGTAAGACAATGGAATTTTTACTAATTTTTTATAGCCGATAAGGTTGGGTGAAACTAGGCGGTCGCTTAGATCACAAACCTCCTACAACATAGTTTAATTATTTAGTGTTTGGTAAAATAATTACTTGAATTAAATATACAGCTATTTATTATTAAATTAAGATTTACCATTTAAATTTGCTATCTTATATCAAGAACATAATCTCTAAATAAGATTTTTTGATTCCACTTCACTTTTATAGTTTTGTGTCACATGTAACAGTGGACACGTGAACTAAGGTGTCAGTTTCATCTGGTTTGTTGTTAATAGGGATGAAGGGGTTCAGCACAAATTTATTAAAGGATATTTTCAATTAAAATCCAGTCACGCAAATGCTGGTACATTTACTATTGATTTTACCTATTTCATAAATTATTCCTATAGAGAAAATATCTCGAACGGGTATTAAAATGTGGATAATATAAATTATATTTTTCATCAGTCTAATATGGTGTACATTAAATATTCAATAAATAAACATAGGTGTTTTATAATAAACAAAACCAAAAATCCATTCACATTTAAATGTAAATGGTACGGAGCTCCGCACGGACTTTCTCTCTTTATTGTTTTAAAATTGAAATATTTACTCAAAACTCGTAATATATGTGAATGAAAGTAATATACACTAGCAAACCCAAGAATAAGTTACACTATCCTTATGTAAAACATTTTTTGAGTCACGGTTTTAAATTTTATTTTTAAGGAATTAATGTCCTCATTTGTATGTTTGGACCGATAAAAATGATCAGTATTGGGTCCCTAAGGGTCAACACTTCGCATTAAAATTTTGACTTCCAGTTAAAAATGTTGACATTTTATTAGTTTTTGTACATCTTAATGTCATTGCATTGCTATTAAATTCCTCATTTATAAATTTTGACCAATAAAAAAGGTAAATATTAACTATTTATTCTAAAATGAAGTAGATAGATCATTGTTGTACAAACATTTCTCCTAAACAGTTTAAGGGGAAAAAAATCATACACTTTTTGAGAAACTTACTTATATTTAACTACTCTATGGCATTGGAGAATTATTGCGTTTAAACTTAAGTAGTATATGTTTACAACTAAAGCTCACAAAAGTGTATTAATATATTTGCCAATATTTCAGAAACTGTTGGAACTATAAAAATATATTTCATATAAAACTTTTTAATTAATTTTTTATAGTACAATAGTTTTGCAATGAAAAGTTATTTAGTATCGCAAATAGTTGCGGAGATGCGGAAGATTCTGCTTCTGTAAAGTACCCTAAAATTCATTTTCATGGAAAATAAGAATATTTAGTTTATTTATCTTAATCAATGAAATACAAATTTTAATCAAAATCGTTAGAGCCAATTTTGAGAACGTCGACTGTTTCTCTTTTTACCCTTCAGTAAACTACCCTTAGTTTTAGGGTCAGATCCTATTCCAAAAATCCTTCGGGGAAACCTTATGACAACCCTAGGTACCAAATTTAAACCTGATCGGTAAAATAGTTTAGGCTCTAGTTGGAGGTACAGACAGATAGACAGGCATACAACCAGACACACGGAAATTCAAAAACCACTTTTTAGGCTTTGGAGGTTTATGAAACGTCGAGATACATCAAAATCTCGAGTTCGATTTTTTTACGACCACAATAATTTATCTACCTGTAAGATAACGAGAAACTAAATATATAATAATTATATATATTTGATATGTGAGGCAACACTTTTTGATAATGAGTTCTGAAGTCATATACAATTTATTTTAGTAATTTAATGTTTAAATGAGAGTTTATACACAAAGCATATGTACGAAAATATAGAATTGGAAAATTATTCAAATGAAAGACCACAATTTAAAAAAATTAAAATTTCTCTAGACAAAAATTGTTTAAGATCCACCAAACTGGTTTAAATTTCTTTTTTTTTTTGTACATAAACAAATTCTTTGTTGATTTTCATTTAAATCTTGCATGTTTTAAAAATAAAGAGGCTGGAATTTAAGAAAATGTTTCTCATAGCTATACATGACTTATTAGAGTTTTATTTGTTTAAATGAAAACATATATATATATATATATATATACAAATAAATATATATACGTGTATATAAATATATAGTATGTATATATATTATGTATATACATATATAATATGTAAGTACATATATAATATATATGATGGTATGATAAATGAAGATTTAAATTATATAAATATTGAGTTTAGATTTGTTATATCTAACTGCCTACTTGAGAGCTGTCATTACAAAATAGACACATGAGGCTTCAATGGTCTAGCTAGCTATTATTTTCTTAAAACTATACAAATTGTAAATTATTTATAAAATATGTTTGCTTTAGAACAGTAAAACAAGAATAGAAGTTTGCATATTTCAGTTCTGAATAATAATAATAATAATAATATTTAGCACCGCGTCTTACTACCCATTCGGGTTATACGCTCAGTTCTGAATAAAATTACAAAACTGGTGGCCCATTTTACGCACGCGTTCCTTTAGTTTAAGCCCCGAAAATGCCCATGCTGAATAGGATACAATGTTGAATGGTGTGAAGGGGAGGATGGAGGTAAACGAACGGGTAGGAAACCGTGACTTGGTGCTATATTTCAAAATGTTCGTGGACACACACGCACTGCAACGCATTTTAATAAGCGTGAAATAAAATAATGGCCTCACAAGATAAGATTCCAGAGCTGTATTTCCATGACAAAAGCGATTCGTACATGAAAATTATTTTTATATAAAAATAAAAGAGCTTTACATATAATATTTGTCTCTTCTTTTTTTCTTCATACACTGTATATTCACTTAATGTATTCAAAAATGTGTTCATTAAGATTAAATTTTATATTAGGTTGATAAATACATAATATATATAAACGTACACTAACTGTTAATAGATATGTTTATAATGGACATATAATAAATATATAAGTGTTTATTATTCTTATAATACTCTAAAGCAAAGAAATGTATACAAAATATAACATTTCATTTGGAAATTTCCTCTATTTGAAAACATAATAAAAACATTCTCTTTGTCTATTTCTAAGCTCTTCAATTACTCCATGTAATACTCAAATTTAACCGTATTTATTCAGAATGTTTAAATATTTTCATAGACGTCACATAGAACTGACAGAGCTTTATCGTTATATAGCTAAAGTATAAGAACGACAATATTTTAGAAAGAAAATCATTAATGAGTATGAGACAATATGATTATTAGAGGTAATTACCACGTCCATGAGCTCATGAATTCAAAGTCAAGCTCATTTGATCTAGTTCCTCGGTGGTATAAAGGTCAATGTTTATAATTATCAGCCAGGGTTATTTATCCTAAATATTTTCCCACTATCCTATCCCCTCTGATTCACGGTAATGTCTACGTTCTAATATTTGTTTTAAAATATTATCACCGATTCCTATTACCTGTTCAGTTTTTATTAAAATATTATATTTACCATAGTGGGGTAAGAATGAGGAAAGAAGCGTTTAGAGTTAATACACTCGAATTTTCATGAAAGGAGAGGGTGAAGCATTTTATGAAAAACCTTATTTGTAGACCCAATTGGAGTTCGAACCCCAAGTAGTAAGGCGTGGAACGATTCCTTTCATAGAGCGTATATCTAAAATAAACTGCACATGAACTTAAAGAAAAAATACTTTAATTTACCATTTGGGGAAGAAAAAAAAAGTTACTTGTGAAGATTTTCTTCCAAAAGCTTCTAAATAAAGCAATAATATTGTTTCTTAATTTTACAAAATTTCATCATATAGTGCGTCAGACTGTTCGATTACCATTCTCAGATATGTATAGAAAAGACTGTATAATCCCAGACTGACTAACTAGGCGAGGGGTGTTTACAAAAGCTAGCTTGGATAGACATTTTATTTAAAGTTAGACCACCTCTTCAACAATAATTAGAATGCCGAACGAAGATCGAAAACATGCGGTAGGAAGGTAGATTCATATTATTAATTTGTCGAATCATAATTTTGTAATTATCACATTTAACTAAATAAAAAATGCTCATATGATAGTAAGCTATGATTAAAAGATATCCAGACATTCATAGATAATAGTATACATCTAAGTTTTGAGTTGTTATTGTCATATAATATTTTTTGCTAGTTTGCCTTTTACTCTCTTATGATCAATAAACATATGTTATAAATTAAACATTATTAGGGATCTTCGATGAAATTTTCATTTGTACATAGATTATTTTTACATTTACGTCTTAATTAGATATTCGTAAAACCTCATACTTTAAAGTAAAGAATGCAAGGCAAGGAAAATATTACGGTAGATACTAAAAACATGTTTTTTTATTAAAGAAAAAGTTTTTTAAATAAAGTGGCGTAAATGTATAAATTGTTTCCTCTCCAAAAATTGGAATTCCAAAGAAATTATGTAACTTTTAGACCCTTAAAAAGTATAAACGCTAGCGGCAATGGGTGTAAGCCAGGCCTTCTATACAAATGACTAAGCTTTCTATATAATTCCCAACTGGTTTTGGCAAGGTGTTAAATACATTAATTTTTCTGTTGTATTTCATAATTTTCGTAGGAAATTTATTCATTAACCAGTCATTATGTATTACCGAAAGCAATAGCTAACCTAACCTAACCCAACCTAACGTTACCTTACTACTGTGTTCTAAAATAAGCTAACCTGAAAAGCTTAAATCCTAGGAATTAGGTGAATCTGTAAGAAAATTGCGCAAGACTTACATGGAACTATATAGCATAATTGATAAGATATTCCGGGACTTCAAAAAGAAAAAGAATTTGAAATTAATTATGAAATACAACAGCAAAACTCGTTCTATTTCATATTTTGCCAAAACCACTCTGGCATTATATAGAAAGCCTAGGCATTTTATAGAACGCCTGGATTTTACACATTGCCGGTGACATATATATTATTCATCTACAACCATGGTGAACAACACTTTTAAAATGGGATTATTGACTATTATTTCCCTTGAGTCGCTTGCTTGGGATGCTATTAAGAGTTGGAAGCGTAGGAATGTGGGTATTTATAAATCATCGCTCCTTACTACTAGTTAGAACTATACGCTTGTGTACTAATTACGCCGAATTATAGAGGAGGAATGTTAAGATTAGAGGAAGTGAACCTGAATTAGCGTGGAGGGAGAGTAGAAGACATTTTTTTGATAGAAAAAAAACACATTCAGTACACCCGGTCTTGTGTCAAACCTCGATCCCCCTGTCATTGGCAATCTAGTCTAATGAGAGAGTATCACCTTAAACCATGCAGCCACAAATGTGGTAGAATGCAAGTCAAGGGCTGTTTGTTCCATATTTTATATCAAAAGTTTGTAAATCAAATATTGCCCAAGTATAAATATTCAGTTTAATTTTCTTCAGATGGTAATATCAAAAGTTATTAATATCCGTTAAGAGTGTCTTGGAATGTAATTACCATTTTTTATCTTCATTTAAAGAGTGTATTAACTAATGACACTACTCTCCTGATGAATATTCAATAACCGTTGATATCACCCTGTGAACGAAATTAAACGCTATGTTTGTACCAAAGAATTAAGTTTTTATTTTTGTAAAATAAATGTTTTGCTAGAAAAAACTGTGAATAAATCAGTCATATCTCGCGTTCCCACCTTCAGGATGTAAAAGCGAATTTTGAACTATTTTTAATATTCAATGCTTTTGTTAGAACTTATTATCTCTTTAATAACCAAATTTCGTTCTAAAAAAACATTACGTGAAACTGTATTGCTATATAATATATACTACCATACTGTATAAAGCTCCTATGATTCATTAGTAAAATCTCTATAAATCTCAATACATACGTTAAAGTTAGTATATAACATTATTAAGGAAGATCACCAAATATTTTTATTTTAAAACAAATTTTTAGCCAAAGATTACAACAAGGTTCCTTCTTCCCCCTCTTCCCCTCACCGCCCTAAATAAATGGAACGGTAAAAACAATAAAAGACTCGTATATATACACTAAAGAAATTGTGTTCTTTTGAGAATCTCCTTGTTAAAATGTTGGCATAAGTTTTACAGTGAGTAGAGGTAGAATGTGAAAGGTCAAGTTGAATTCCACGAATAAGTAATTCAAGATTCAATATTCAATCTAAAATCACCAATGTGAAGAGAACTATAGTAAGATTATTTTAAACGATGCTTATTTATTGAAAATACATTTTTAATTTGTTATGCTATGATATTACTTTATTCCACACCACACAATATAATATATTATATCATTAATTTATTTCACTACTATGTAAATCAGAATGTCGCAATACAGCCTTAATATTCCGGATTATAAATATATAAGCTCTATTTAAATGAAAACTGATAATTTTTGTTATTATATTGTATTAATTTTTATTTTATATAGCGATGTTTAATCAACAACTATTTTCTTTTTCTAATGTAAAATATTAAATTTTATTTTTTTAAATTATCTCTTTTATTGGTCATAATACTATTTTTTAACCTTATAATACGATATAAAATATTATTTAAAATAAAATGTATTAACTAATAAATTAAATTTTGTTAAAGCAAACCTTAAAATAATTTCCAGTAACAAAACCCTTTCCTACATATATTGTGTTTTCATTATGCATAAATATTTATTCAGATTGTCTTTCTTTTTGATCAAAAGTATTAAATAATAGTTATACATTCAAATAATACTTTTATTATTTATAATATGTTAACTCGTTTTAAGTTGTATATTGTGATACTACAAGTTATGATATAACCTTGTGTAATATTATTTTGCGAAACCGACAGTACTACTCTTCTTAACGTCTTTCTTACTCTGAGATAGTCGTGAACTTTCTGTAAGGGCCTCATTAGGGACAATTTTCTCTTTAGTGTGTTTTCAAATACCCGTTATTTGAGTTTCTTTTGAGCTATCTGGCACTCTACTCAGTAATCCGAGGTAAGCGATTCTATTTATATGTCGTACCAAGTTTAATTTCGTGTGCGATTTAACGTTTTATGAACTTTACAATGTGTAGAGAAAAACAATGGTTTGTATTATTTGAATAAGGTTCATATTTTGTGGTTGATAAATGACAATGTCGGTTTGTATAGATGCTGTCATAATTTAAATGACCTATCATGGACAAGATATACAGGAAATATGAAATAATTCACAAGTTGACAGGTCCATTATTAATTTAAGAGAGAACGGCTCAAACTAATTTGAGCTTAAATGATTGCGCATAGCATTTTTAACCTAGAGATTCAACAAATATTTCTGTGAGTGAATTAATAAAATAATAGTTTATATTCTAAAAGAGGATAGCTCTAACATAAATATACTCTATTTTTGTATGTACCCACTCATGTGGGATGTATACACATTTACACTAATTGGATAGGGAAAAGAAAGGAGAATGTTGTAGAAATGTACTCCCAATGGTGACAAGAGAGGCTGAAAAATCATTTAGGAAACCACACCTCAATTTACCTGGTTGTAATTTGAATACTATCATCAGCTTCATAGACATACATGACCCCACTGGAATCTTATGAACAAAATATATATGACTCTATATATGGTTCAAACAATATCCAAATTAGGGTACAAATACAAATTAGGAGGCTGTGTTACAATAAAAAGCACTTCAGAGCACTTCTAGAGGTGTTTATTATTATTTATAAATGTCGTTGCCTTCAGCAGTAATGGGCCTATGTTGCCGTAAATAAAACACTTCAGATAGCTTCTAGAACTGTTTATTTTTTTTTTCCTAACATCCAGAATTTGGAGAATGGGCACACCCAAATCCCCCTGAAATTATTGGATGGCTACGGCCTTGAGATGACTGATAAATTGATCCACATGCCCTTTTGATGGAGTAATTTAATTTTGTTGTCCGATAAGACCTATTACTTTGATCCTTAATAACCTGACTCTAGTGATATGGATATGATACGTACTATATTAGGGTGTCTACCACTGCCAATTACTGAGTCGTGGGTGGCTGCGTTGTCTGATGGCTGTGATCTTATATAATCACATATTTATAAGCTGAAGACTTCCGCACATCTATCATAAACTCTGCCTTAAACTATTAGTGAAGAGTGAAGAATGACCATGTGCACGGGGTAAATCCTGGATAGCTCAGTGGTAAGAGCTTTGGTGGGGTAGGCCGAAGGTCCCGGGCTCAATTCCCGTGTCCAGGTGTCATTTTTCAATTTTCAGAGTATGATATCTAAATGGTGTTATCCTCACTAGAATGCATAAATTATAGCTTCGGCTATTTGATTCATTAATATTATTACAGATTTAAAAAAGTGTATTTAAATTTTAAAACTTATTATTATTTCAAAAAATGATTATTACAAAAATAAAGGGGTAGAGGGGAATTAGAAGGATGTGATATACATTTTAGTCTGGAATTTTTGGAAATGATCGGGTGAAATCAGTGAAAAAGTCAGTAATTTTATTGGTCAAGTTTAGTAGACACCATGAATAATTAATTTATATGTACTTCATTAGGTAAGGTTAATTTATAAGTTGAGTTAATGATACGACCATGATTATAGGACACCTACGTAATGCATCCTAAATTAATAACTCCAAGAATAATCTAATAAGAGCTTCTTTTGAAATTTTCTGTGAGTAAAATTAATGATTTAGGTACTATGAAAACCAAAAGAATATTCTTGAATATTTTAAAATCTAGTTAAATGACAGAATTAATTACTTTTAAGAATTACAATCTAGAGGTAAAAATAAATCTTCTTGTGTGTACTATTAGAAAAGCTATATAATTTATCTTGCTATACAATTGAAACAGCTTACTTAAGAGGAAACAGGGATAGGTAATAAATCTACATTTATCGAAATTTATGACATATTAGTCAAAAGTATGTGGTAGAAACGGATAAACAATTATTGGTATAATGAAGGGAAGTAATGCATTTTGACTTTGTTGTTCAACGAAATATTCTATTTAATAAATTAAAAGAATAAATGATCAATCTTATAGTGAATGAAGATAGTTTATTTTGAATTTAGTCTTGAATAAAATATTAAATTATTAAAAAAAGTAAACTAATTAAATAATATAAATTACCAAAGGCATTATGGAAATATGTTTCCATCTTCAGGCTAAGATTTTGATTAGTATTAATCCATTTTGGATCATATATATGTTTTATTTTACCTTTATATATATAATCAAAATATTAGGAACGTTTCAAATTATATATATATATATATATATATATATTTATATATATATATGTATATATTTATATATATATATGTATATATTTATATATATATATGTATATATAATTTGAAACGTTCCTAATATTTTGGTTACATATAAAGCTAAAATAAAACATATCAGTATTATTTAAACAATGTAATTTATATTCAAGTTTAAAGGCATTAAACGTTCTAGACTTTACCAATGGACTCCCCCCTATACGTAAGCTTCCAGATAAAGGTTGCCGTACTGTTGGAAATGTCCCCACAAAACGCAACCCCTCCCCAGATCATCTGAACCCTCTTTGTATCCTCCGATTGTTCTAAAGCTCCCCCATGTGAGTTCCCTTCCTCTTTCACTCCTAAACTGCCCTCTCCCTTGGGTTCATGGAGGGCCAGTTTTCATCCACTCTGACCAGGCCGAGCTTAACTTGCAGTCGCAATACATTCCACGAGACAGCGGCAGAGTGGGGACTTAAAGGGGATAACCTCCAATCCCATTCTTTTAGATTGGTAATAATATGAATACTTATATCAAGAACCTCAGCTACGATAAAGGGCAGGGAGACGCTAACCAGCCTTCTAAATGAGAAAATTGAGTTCGAATCCTGGTCAAGAAGGCTTTTAGTTGGAAAGTGATGGCAAGGTAGGTGAGGCACGATTTATTTGATGCTAACTATATGGGTACTACCAGATGCAAAAAATAATAAAACACAATAAAATCGGTGTTAATTTAGAAACTGACGTTAAAAAGATTATTCCAAAACACGAATCACAAACTATCTTGCGGCGATGGTAGCCTAATGGTCAAATACTCTCATTGTATTTGATAATCATAAATTGGGAGGGTATTTTGAGAATTTTAATCCATACATTTGATTATCCTTTCTTTTTTTCCACATATTCTCTCCACGGGAATGTGAATAAATTTCCTCCAAACAGTCCTCATAATTTTAATATATAAAGATTATTGTTTAGTAATCTTTGTGATCAATGAACAAATTCAACATAGTAAACTTAATGCAGAAAACCTTATCCTACACCTAGGTCCTTAGTGCCATGGATTGAACTATCTGGGAGGTTTATAACACGAACGGGTGCTAAAAAGTATATATTCTTGAATGAAGACATAGTCTTACATAGTACACACATAGTAGGATAGTTTTGATTGATTCTTTGAACCTTCTCTTAAGATGAAACTAGAATAAAAAAAAGGCTTCCAGTCGATTTATCAAACCCTTCAGCAAGAAGACTGGGCTTTTAAAATGTATACACTCAATATATTCTAGACACAGACATGGAATTGTTAGTTATAAACCGTCTCATTAACAAGCTTGTAATATTAATAAATTGAAACTTATTAAAATAGTGGACTCTAAGCTACTTTTTTTTATCCTATAGATCAACCTCTCTATTAGGAATCATTCTAATAGATTATATCATGGATCACTTAAATAACCTCAATAATGCCGGGATTATTATCAAGAAAATCAAAGGTTCGAATATCATACCAAATTATTGGAGGTAGCTTTAAATTTCATAATACATTTAAAATTATATTAGCGTGAATAGTAAATAGATATTACTTTCCTCATCCTACTACCTGGATTAGATAACATACTTATAAAAACTAAAGAGTATATTTGAAGGAAAACCGCAAATTATTTTAATAAGGCGTGGAAAAAATAAGTTAAACGTGCTATTATTTCTTATATATTAACAGTTTGGCATTCATAAAAGTTCTTCACAGCAACAATGTGACTACTTCCGAATAATAAAAACCATAGTAAAACCAGGGCTATATAGTAAGGGCTGTCCCAGTTCTTTGATGCTAACGCTGCCGCCTTGATTCCGCTAGTTGAAGGGAGAGCACTGGCGTGACGTCACCGGCCAGACACTTCGCGGCACCTGCCAAATCACCACGTGTTAATACAGTGGTATTCCAATGCGTAATATTTACTCATTTCGAATTGAAATTGGCGTTTTTTTAGAGAAGAAAGGCTTACTGTTAGACGTAGGCCTACTCGTTTGGCTGTTATGAAAAAAATTGAAAATTTAAGCCCTATAAAACCACGCGTTAAAACAAATGAAATTGTTCCGAGTTATTTTGCCTTTGAAGAAGATAAAATTGTAAGATTGTTAAGTGTGATAACTGAGTAAACTACGAACAATTGCTCGACGAAGCTAAAACACTGAGGAAAACTGTAGATACCTTAAAAATCCAGTTGAACGTATTTAAGAAGGAGAAACAATTTTTTTTAAACATATGCTCGAAAATCTAAAATAAATTCTAAACAAATTAGTAAGCATGTTAGTGTAACAAAATCACTAAAGCGACAATTATGCTTAATTAAACGTAAATATGAAGAGAAATTTCGTTTAACTAACTGTTTCGCAAAACTGTTAACACTCACACAACTCAAATCATTAGCCTGTGAGGGTAAAATGATTCGATGTACAAGTGAAGACATTTCACGCTTCGTTATGATAAGAGCCCTATCTCGTAAAGCGTATGATTTTTGGAGAGAAACACTTGTATTCCCTTTGCCTTCCTCATAAACTTTATGTAGGTGGTGTGCTAAGTTTACCTGTTTTCCTGGTATTCTTAACAATGTACTGGTGCTGGTTTCAAAATGCTGTGAAGATTTACCTACAACAGATAAATTTTGTATACTATGTTTTGATGAAATTCACATAGACAGCAGGGTTGTCTACGATGTTAGACTGGACCAATTTCTCGGCTCTCCCTCTAAAGTTCAAGTTGTGCTAGTTAGAGGACTATCAGCTAAATGGAAACAGCCAGTGTATTTGGATTTCGACAAGACTATGAACGAATCGTTGCTTTTCCCGATTATTAACGCTGTAGAGTCTTCAGGAATCAAAGTATGTGCCACTGTTACTGATTTAGGAGGCTGTGGAACACTGTGGAAGGAGCTCAAAATAACCACAAAAAACATATATTTTATCAATCCTGCTGACTGCGATAGAAAAGTGTGCATGTAGTGATGTAGTGTGACATGCCACACTACATCAAACTTTTGAGAAACCACTTTCTCGACGAAGGACTTGTTTTAGAAAATAATACAGAGATCAATGCGGATATTTTGACTTATGTTTTACAGAGGGACACAGGTGAAGTTAATCTCTGCCAGAAACTTGATCCTTCCTTATATTATTATTATTACTATACCAGTAGTAGTATATAAAGTGTTATGTATTAGTTTTGCTTGTATATGTAGGCAGCTTATGCAAGGGATATTATAGTGTTATTATATTATTTTTTTAATAAAAACATTTGATCGGTTTTTGTTCTAATAAGAATTGTTATATTGTTATATTATATACTTATTTTTCAGTGTTATTATTACTATTATTAAATTATGAACAATATTATTAGAGGTTCTTGTAAATTTCAAGAAAGTTTGGCTTGAATTAATTCTATTTACTACTTTGCATAGTGATTAATATCACTAGTTTAAATATTATTGACAAACCAGTCTTTCTGACAAGCCTCATTCAGTCTATCTAAAACCAGGCGCGTTAAAATAGCTCGTAACTAAACACGTCAAACTGAGCAAAGTAATTAAGCTACAGAGATGAGTATTATATCTAAATAAAATTCAGTTCATGGTCATCATTTCGTACACTTATACTACCCATCTATTTCAATTAGGAAAAACTTTTCAACAGAGTGAAAATGTGTCTGCTATAAGAACCTCATTATAGTTCTTTCATTAAAAAACAATTTTTTAAAAGCAAACCAATTGGAATATGGGAATTTTAATAATTTCCGCATGTCTTAAAAGGTTTTTATAACAAATTATGAAAAACTACTGTGATTGTTCAATTAGTTTACGAGAAAATGTGAGTTATGTTTTGGAACTTTCGAGCTTTCTTTGTGTGTCATTCGAGCTCCATCATACCGGTGACGTCACGTCTTGAATGAGAGAGGACCACCTCCAGAGCAGTAGTGAGACAGCCCTTACTATACAGCCCTGAGTAAAACAGCTTTTCTAAAAATAGATAATCCTTCCATTGACAGTAAGTTGTACTAACTAGTGTAGCATTTCGCTACAAGCATAGGAGAGTCGAGTCAGGAAAATATACAATTTACCCCGTTTCACCGTCCCTGCGTCTAGGACTACGAGTCGGGAAGAAAAACATCAACAACACAATCGAGCATAGCCGTGCCACGAGATAGACTAGACGCTTCCATCAAGGTTTGAACGGTGCCCACTAAAGTTCGCCACACAACCAAAGGCATTCCAAAGAGCTTAAGCTGTGAAGAGAGGTTTATCTACTATAATCTAGAAGGTTCCAGTTTTTTGGAGTGTATATAAGAAGTTATTGTTGTCACGCGCATCCAACATCCCCCCCAACCTTGGTGATACATATGTATTCCCCCATCATGTATCCTGTTCTACAATGCTCTCTGGGTTTTCTTGTATATATAGTGCCGGTGGGGCAGCTTTTCGGCACTCTTGGACTTGTTTGAATGGAGGAATAAGAAGCTAAGGTTTCAGATAGTTAAAATGTAAGAACACATTTCTTTTTAGGCCTAGTTTTACTTGATCATTATTAATTATTTATTTATATATCTAACTTTTCAAAATTCTTGTTTTGGCAATTTATTATTAATTTTGCAATGTGAAATTTATAATGCATGTAGATCTTAGATCGATGTTGAATTTTGCCACGAATGAAATGTCTATTATTATATAGATATCGATACTAGATTTATTTGTATGGGTATCGATACTTAATTTACTATTTAAAATGTCGATACATAGGTTATTTTTGCGGAGATCGCTTAGTTTGAGGATATAACTTCTGATCTTATTGTGAGACGAAAGAAAATATATATTGAGGTCTAATATTGATATTTTGCAGCAAATTTTGGTTTTGTCATCTATAAATATAACAAAAACAGGTTTCACTGGTAGTTTAAAATTTATTCTTGAGAATATCTATTGGCCTTATTATGATTGTGCAGTTTAGTTAGGGTTTTGTATATAATGGGAATGTGTATAGAGGATTTAGAAAAGATGAGGGAAGTTTGAGAACTCACCTTTGTAAATATTGAAGAAGGATTTTATAATTGATATTTGTGTACGAGGGTCACGTAACGTTACTAGTTTGTTCCGTGCGGGAAGAAATGATTTAATTATAATTGTTCTTTTCTGATGCAGCTGTTTTGAGTGTAAATCTGGATTTAACTTTGATATACATTTTTTACATCTATCATTCTAAATCTTAAAGAATACTATTTGTTTGCCAAATCAACGATCATTATGAATTATTAATATCTCTATATATTGTTAAAATGTATTCATATTCTTATACTTGTGTATTTAATTATGTTATTTATGAATAAACACTAACAATACATCTTCAAGTTTTCTTTAATGTTAGGAATAGAGATAATACCCCTAAGTAGTATGTGTGTTTTTAAATCTTTTTCTTTGTGGGTACATACACATATATATATATATTTGTCTTTGAAGACGACCGTCAACATATCATTCCCGAAACCAGTGTGAGTTGCGTGCTCTGAGTTTCGAATGTTTATACTCAGACATTAAAAATAATAACTCCAACTACTCTTTCCGGTTACCCTTTTTTCTGCCCCTTTTTGATGTTATTCATTAGGACCTCCTATTATGCTTTAATTTTGTTAAATAGCGTTCTCTAGAATAAAATTAATATAGTTTAATTGTAAATTGCAGCAGTTTATATAGAAAAAGGTGGTGTTGTGCATTTATCTACTCATTATCATTAATTCATACTTAGTTCATGCATATACCATCAAGGATAAGTTATGGATAAATGATATGGACAATGCTTATGGATCACTAATTAACTAATGTTGCTACTATCGATGGATTTATTTCAATTCTATTTCTTAAAACCTATGTTTATATTAAAATAGCTCTAGTTTGAATAAAATTAACATATTCCACATTTTTGCTAGACTGACTGATAGTTGAGTAGCTAAAAGTTTCTCATTCGATGCTTTATGCCTAAATTTAATATTTTTTAAATTCAACTGAATCACAAATATATACGTTAAGACTGCCCAAAGGATCAGTCTGTTAGTTGAATCAAATCCAATATAGTGAGAAATGAAAACATGCAAACTGGAATCTTAGCCGTAAATAAAGCGATGCTTACAAGAAGAACCACAATGATTCAGGGGCAGAGCAGTGGATCCCAAAACTAAGGGCGCCGATCTATTAACATGTCCAGGTTATAATTTATCCTTTTTTTAATGTAGCAATATTGATATATACTCAGTGAAGATAATATATGTTGTTTTTTAAAGCCCCAAGTTTTAACTGATAGTTTTGTGACTGTAGACGAGAGAATGATATAATCTCACAGACAAGTGTATACCAGACCCACAGCCTCCAGGTTAAAATGGCTGTGTTCTGTGGGAAAGAGTGAGACCTTCAACACGGGTATCGCTAGATGCCATCGAAGGGGATTTTTAAAAAAGCTCATTTTAAAATTGGCCTTACAAAAGAGAAGAAGACAAATATCTCTCTCGAGTCAATCGGTTGGTTTCCACAAAGCTAAGTTCAGTTCACATAACACTACCTCTTAAAAAGTTTATGCAGACTGCCCACTACGATTACAATAAACCCTTTATGACAAACATATTAAAAGTGAGTCATTTAACAAACGTACATCTGGAAGTACTTTTATCACTGAGCACTGGCACCAGTGAAGCCTAGTGTAGATGGACTCAACCTATCTCAAGGAGCAAAGAGAGACTTATATAAGGCTGAGGATGTAGTATATACTTGTCTGTGGCCAAGTTTACTACAGCAAAGGTTTGAAAAATCTCACAATTTTGAGGGGGAGGATGTTAGGATAAAGGAAGGGTTTTGAAAAAGAAGAGGTTCGATCGCGATTTGATTTGTATTTCATTGTGTGGTTTACGAATCTCTTCTTCAAACTAATACCAGTGCAATATATCTTACTTAACTTCCTCATTTTGGCCATGCAGTGAACCTGGTAACGAGCCTAGGGGTCCTGGGTTTAATTCCCGGCTGGTACCCTAAGTACTTTTCTCTTTGGGGGAATAATCCCAATGGTCTCCAGGGTTTTGTTAATTGGGCTTAAGTTATATTAATACTCACGCTGACTTCACAACTCTGTAATAACTATAATCACATCATTTAATTGCGGGTAATAATCGTAGACAACCTCCTAAGGTGTACCCTGGGCAACGTTCTGTGTGCCAACAAAGTGGCTAATAGTCTACACAAAAGGTGAACGAATCTGAACGTCAAAGTCCCTCTCGGTCAAATGTGGCATATGATAAAAAATACTTCCTCAGCCCTTTAATTTTTAATAATACCGTTTATTAAAACCTTAAAAAACAGCAAAAATTTCAGAAACGGAAATACGAATTTATTATTATCCTTGTTCTTTCTGATACAATGAATGAAGTAGATGCTTATTTTTTTAGAAGAACAATCTCATAAAGAGAAATTACTCCCCACTGTCAAACTGAGATTTTAATTCCTCTCTTTCTTGTTGATCCCAAAATCCTCTTGACAATCTTATCTAAAAAGACATTCTGAAATTGCATTTAAGAGAAAGAGGACAACAAAGAAGTAGAAAAATAAATGGTACGGAACTCCGCACGGACTTTCTTGCTATATTATTTGAAAATGGAGATATTTATTCAAAACTCATAATATATGTGAAACGAAATAATATACACTAGCAAACTAAAGCATAAATTGCACTATACTTATTTAAAACTTTTCTTTTAATTTCGATTTTAAATTTTATAATTTTGTTTTTAAAGAGTTAATGTCCTCATTTGTATGTTTGGACCGATAAAAAAGATCAATATTGGGTTCACAAGGGTAATACTTCGTATTAAAATTTCAACTTCCGGTTATATTTTTTTACATTTTATTAGGTAATGCACATCTCCATGCCATAGCATTGCTATTAAATTCTTCAATTATAAATTTTGATCAATAAAAAATGTAAATATTGACTATTGAGTCTAAGATGGATATAGATAATTGTTATTCAAACGTTTCTCCTAAGAGGTTTAAGGAAAAACAACCTAACCTTTTAGAGACTTACTTATATTTAATTAATTTATGTCATTGAAGAATTATTGCGTTAAAACTTAAGTAGTATCTCTTTAAAACTAAAGCTCACAAAACTGTATTAATACATTTGGCAATATCTCAGAAATCGTTGGTTTTATAAAATATATTTCATATAAAAGTTTTTTATTTTTAATAATACTACAATTTTTCAATGATAAATTATTTAGTATCTCAAATAGTTGTGGAGATACGGAAGATTCTGCTTCTGTAAATTACCCTAAAATTCATTTTCATGGTAAAATGAGAATAGTAAGTTTATTTACAATATTAATCAAAACTTAGATACGAATTTTAATCAAAATCGTTCGAGTCGATTTTGAAGAATTTTTTTTTTTTCTGTTTTCGCCCTTTATTAAACTACTCTTAGTTTTAAGTTTAAGCAGACACACAGACAGACCTCATTTAAAAGACAACTTTTTAGGGTTTGGGGGTCTTGAGACGTCGAAATCCATCAAAATTTTAGGGTTTTTTTCTTTTGTGGTCGCAATATTTTACCTTGGGTTTTCTAAAATTTAAAAAAGATATATATTTACGTATAGCTTGAAAGTTATTGATTTCATAAAAATATGCTTTTCATAAAATATTTGTATTATAAAGAGACCTTCATATTTGTAACGATAAGTAATATTATATCTCAAATAGTTCAGGAGATATTATAAAATAATATAATTTACGCATCAGACCGGAGCCTTTAAAGTCATTTTGCTGAAATATTGAGAGAAGCCGTCTTGTTTGAAATATTTATAAATGCTTAGAAATTAAATTAAATCAAAATTGTTAAATCCGATTTTGAGAAAATCAACTTTTTTTTCTTTTTGCCCTTCAGTAAAATACCCTTAATTTTAGGGTTAGATATCCAATTCCAAAAGTTATCGGGGTAACCCTATGAAAACCTTAGATACCAAGTTTTAGCCTGATCGGTAAATAGTTTAGTCTCTAGTTGGAGGTACAGACAGACAGAGAGACAGAAGGAAAGTCAAAAACCACTTCTTTTTTCTTGTTTCGGGATGTCATGAAACATCAAGATACCTCAAAATCCTAGTTCGATTTTTTTGACGATCACAATACTTTCTCTACCTGTAAGATAGCAAGAAAGTAAAAAGTACATTTACAGAATTGTGAAATAGTTAAGATGGACTAAATTTGTTGAAATACAGCTTTAACGGTTTGATAAGTTCCTTAGAAAATAGTTGTTTTTTTGGTACACACATTAGTGGGCAAGTGGTCAAAATTTAAATATAATATAGTCTAGTTTACTGTTGATGGGGAGGCCAAAGTTCGATTTACATCCAGATGTACTGAGAGTAGAATTTCCTAAATATTTAAGCACTCTCTACACGTAAACATAGGTATATTTCCTCCTTTTATAGCTTTATAATTCTTGAATAATTAGATCAATAAACACATCTGTGTGTTGCCCGAACGATTAGTGAGATGTGGGGTGAACATAACCTTGGTCTCTTAGTTTATATTGCTCAAGATTACTTACTTACTCTATGGAATTATAAACTTGAAAGCGTATCGCTACACTTACAAATTACGTCACATATCTTTTTCTTGAACTAGTTGTATTCAGTCCACCTCATTACCCCCTATCATGTTCATGTCAAGTCTAATGTTATCCTCCTATCTTCGTATAGGTCTTACCAATGGTCTCTTCCCATTGGATTTGCCAATCAATACCCCGAACAAGGTTCTAGAATCTCCCATTCATGCTCATGTCATTCCCACCGTAATCTAAAATACGATACCCTAACAATGTATTGTGATGATGAGTACAGGGTATGCAACTCTTCATTATGTAACATCCTCCAATCCCAAGGAGCCTCGTCCTTTTTTTGTGCCAAATATATTTCTAAGCACCTTGTTTTCGAATACCCTAAATTTATTTCATCATGAAGGGTAAGGTTCCACATTTAACATCAATAGAGAACAACAGGTAAAATTGTAAATGGTTTTATATATGCTGGGCTTTACATTCCTGCACAGAAGCAACAACTTACTAACCGAGTAATATAATGCGTTTCCCGACTCCTATTATATTCCTGATTTCCAATAATTATTTAAGATCGTTATTACCCGCTTCGGTGGCCGCGTGGTTTAACGCGCTAATCTCTTGTTGGACAAGACTACTCCGGTTGGTGTACCGAGGGTGGTTTTCCTTAAATTGTTTTCAGCTTGGCCTTCACTCAAATGCTGATGCACTTCTTCTAAATTAAGCCTTCCTAATCATTAATGCATTATTGGAATTATTACTTAGTCTAATAACCTGAACAGGTACGAAGACGTGGTGCTAACAATATATTGATTATTATTATTAGTAGTATCGCGTCTTACTAACCATCTGGATTGTACGCACTTACGATAATGTGTAATGATAGGGTGATTGTGAGATGAAATAGAGGACCTACAGTTTAACGTGGAATTCGAACCACGGTGGAGGCCTGGCAATCCACACATTCACAAGTTGTGATTAATACACGCCTTGTCTGAGGGGAAGGAAAGGTTTGGAAATCATATAAATCTGTGCCGGAACCAAGGATTGAACCCCAGACCACCAGCACAGAAGACTGACACGTTACCACTAGACAACAAGGTCACCAATATTGTTTATTGCTAGTTAAAAATATTCACAAATATTTAAACTCATTAATCCTGTCAAATAATATGCTGATAGCGGTAATCTATAAATAATAACAATTATTATTATTGTCCTCAATCTCTGTTATTTGTGTGAATACATACTTAGCCTTTTCAGCGTCCACTTCTTCCTATTTCCTCACTAGATTCTAACAAAATTTCTGCTCAAGATTAAAACTAATATTTTAAAATATTAGTTGCTTAGCAAAAAAAAGCACTAAGCACTCACTTCCAAGGTATAAGGATTCAGAGGGAAGTAGAGATGAAGAGAGAATATAGAGCAATCTAAATGAAATACTATCCTCAGATTCAAACCATGCACATTACATCAGTGGCAACCAAGTTATATGAATTTTATATTTTTAATATCTTGTAGATTAATTCCTCTTTTCTTTAACATTACTCTACATTATGTGTTTATCATAAATACTGAACATTATTTTTTCAACAAAGGATCCTTTAACACACACAGAAATTATTGAGTGAATATGTCATGAGTCATACTTGCACACCAATTATTGTTTGTTGATCAATAAATATGAAAATATATATGTTAAAATGATAATAGCAATCCATAGTAAACAAATACTATTGTTACTAATTAGCTATAAATGGCAAATTAAGTACCTTTACAAGAATAAGTGATTTTATCTTCTGTAATACTTAGAAAACGGCATTAATTATTTGCTTTAACACAAACCAATTACTAACAGAAACTTATTAAATATTTGAATTATTATAGGAAAAAATAGCTTTCTGAAAGATATTTGTATTGAAAATAGGGCTAATGTTGGGTGTACATACAAACTGAAATGTTACATTTTACGTTAAATAAATTGATCGCAACCTGTTTTTAAATAGATCGTTTAATAATCTAAACAATTTTTTTTAAATATAGTCCTAGTGAAATAATTTTTTCAACATACTTTACCTCTATGAAATTAAAATAGCATTTATAAATTACTTATTTATCAGTTAATTGACATGTAACAAACCAATTAGCATTTGGTCAAATACATTTATTTGGGTGGCTTTAATAAATAATAAACATTAATAAGATATTTGGCAAAATAAATATTCCGCTTTGTTTATTTCTTAATTATAAGATGAACAAACTATTTTAAATGTGGTAAAAATGTGAACTTAATATTTATAATTAAAAATACTTACCTGATCAAATGTAAATAATGTTATTAGAATAGTTAACTTATTTATGATTGACACGTGTGTGTAAATAACTATATATTATTACTTTGACCATTTTTGCGTAAGCATTGCGTTCATAAAAACTAATATAAAAAACATGATTTCTGGTCAATTATGTAGTAGGTATTGTGTTTCAATTTATTAAGGTAGTAATCTTCTATTTTCTTTTCAGTTTAAATTGATATAACTATAAACAGTCTGGTATATTTAAGTAATTTAAAGCATATTAACCAAACAGGTAGTAAGACACGATGATAAATTATAAAAAGAAATGTAGACAGTTGTCTTAGTTAAAATCACGTGATGTTTAAATATTTTCTGTTAATAAAATCAAAGTCCCACACTTTAGCCCAATCAAATCATTTCTGTCTACTAATCTGATAGTTTTGGTTTCGTTCCCAACACGAAATAGAATGTTATAATTGTTGAAATGTGTTTTTCCACTTTAATAATGATATTTTGACGGCCGGAGGATTAGTTTTGTGTCGGTTCTAGATTTAAGTTATTTTAGAAGAAGTTTACCGAAATCCCAGTCAGTTTAGAAAGTACACTTTAAATACCTCAATTAAAAAGTAACTCACTAAAATGTAAACAATCTTAATAAACCTCACATTTCGATAGTGTGCTACAAAATTAGGTAGAGTTCATTTATTATATACACAATTTATTTATCTATACTGGCTAAACACTTATATATTATATAAGCCTTATATATTATTATATACAAGTATTAAACGTACAAGTGCTATATATTATATGTACACAAGTATTTATCCTGAACTTTTTCCGGTTATTTGGATCATCATTTCGCTCAAGACAGTAAAGGCCGTGCTGTAACAATAAACTGTGTGTAGATGAAAAGCACAATAGAAACATAATGATCATGAAGTGAGTTACTAACCAGAATGCCAGGAAATATATCGCTTAATTGAGCTGTTATTTCATGCAGAAAGGCAAAGAAGACACTCTTTTATAAGATTAGACAATACCTGTGCTGACTTTAGTCAGTTGCATTACATACATTGGACACATCAGGGAACACATTTTTTTTTCTCAAATTAAGAAACTTTATAAATATATAACCTTTGCTTGACATAGCACTTATTTTGGCTGTATTTTAATTTTACATAATGTAAATTATATGTTTGCTCTTAACATTGATTATTAGAAAAAATATGTTGTACTATTTTTAACTAAATACATTGTGCTTTCTTTAGTATTTGATTAAAAAAAATTTATTCTGTAAGAATGTATTTATCAGCTCTTATGTAAAAAACTCTTAATTGGGGCAGCCACTTATTTGGTCCAAAGTGATTAAGTCCCAATGTGGCCCCAAAAACGAATGTATATATAAATATTATTTCAATTTAATATGGATCTTTAATTCAGTTGTGACATTATATATATATACATATATACATATATATATATATATAAATGCATATAAAATGTCACAACTAAATTAAAGATTAATATTAAATTGAAATAATTTATTAAATTAACACTTAGATTTATTTAAATATATAAAAATAAAAAGAATGTTCTTGCTGAAGTCATCTAGTATCATAAACTAGTTTCCTTATTGATTTTTTTTAAAATTTCAACTTTGGAGACTTATATTTTTCCCTCTTTATATTTTATAAATGAGTGTTGCATAGTTTTAATTAAGTTCTTAACATTTATACTTCAACTTTATTATTTACTATCATAAAAATAAAAATTAAAATAAAGTTTTATTTTTGAATATTTCAAATGTTCGTGTAATATTGTAATA
This sequence comes from Timema poppense, assembly GCA_902141375.1. Taxonomy (NCBI): domain Eukaryota; kingdom Metazoa; phylum Arthropoda; class Insecta; order Phasmatodea; family Timematidae; genus Timema; species Timema poppense. Next base: position 89,788 of record CABFOV010001958.1, read on the forward strand.
AACTAATCAATACTCAATATTAGTCCGAAATTGCTTAACGATCTCCTATTGAACATATCAGGTGGGCTTTACATATAAAAGATGTAACCATTTTAAAACTACTGAATAGCCACAGGTTGTGTCTCGTGTGAATGCTCTCATACAACAGCAGATTGCAGATGTTTCTTGTGGCTTGAACACAGGTTCTGTCAAACACTGTTGAAGTGACCAGTTACGAAAATTCTGTGACACGTTATCAGTGAAACACAGAATCTATGGACTACGCCGTGTGAAATATTCAATTTAACAAGACGGTTATGCTGTAGTTTTAATGTGGTTAGTATGAAGTGTCATTTAGGGGTGGATTATTTTACTAAAGATTGGATTAAACTAAACCATTGTAGATATTCTTACCATTATATATATATATATATATATATATATTTTTAATCTCATATATTTCTATCACAATTTGAGTAGTTATGTTTGAGATATATTCATGTCAAGAATAAAATCAGCGGTATAATTTAGGTGAGGAGATAGATAGACGTTTCATGAAGCTTTAAACATATACTGTAAATATATTTCATAATTTTATTCCCCTATTTTCATCGTTAACATAATATATTGCAACCAGATTGAAGGAACTAAAGTTTAATTGGCAAAGTTGAATGCTTAATTTTTTTAAATGAAATATGAAAATTAAGGTTCTTTTAACTATCCTAGACATGAAATGTTAGTATGAAAGAAGCTTTAAAGATTAAACTATAAGGGATTTTGTTGAAATTTTATGTAAACACAGTAGAGTTAAAATATATCAACTGCATAAGAAACTAAAATAAATATATAATGACAAACCACACAGATATGTGGAAAATTTCAAATCTGTATTATCTTATGAAATATAAAAATTGTATTGAGTAATTATTTACAAATGTAGTACTCTAAATAAAATCACAAAATAACCTTCGACGATGCAAATGGGTCTATACGATTAGTACGAAAGCATAAAAGTGCAAATATGAATTTAATTTAATTAAAGCTATGCTATCTTAAATATCAAAGCATATTGTTGTTAAAACTCAAAAATATACCAAAGGTCTCTCAACTCTGCCAAATTAGAGCCTTTGACTTTAGTATAGTTATATTGTTTTACTAAAATTGATTATGGTCTAGAAGATTCAACTAGATTCAGTTAGGTTCAATTAGCTGAATTTCTTTTCGTTCACGTTCGGTATATTTGTGTTGAGATAATTTAAATATGTATGCTATTTTTGCCCTTATATAGTTATAAATTATATGGTTTTAATTTAAATGTTTAATATGTTACCCACGACCTTTTATTCTATTTTGGGGATATTGAGGGCCGTGGCTTACTACTTTCTTTTTTAGGCTCTTATCGCAAATTAAGTTTTAGTATAGTTTGGACTACACTTATAGAGAATCCCGAATCTTTCTTGATTCAAGGTTGGTCGAATACATTCTTAAATATATTTTCCACAGTACATGACTTCTGAATAAAGATTGAATTTAATTCTTTCTGGACCATACCGTTGGACAGGCTAACAAAAGCATCAGTCTCATATAGTTTTGTTTGCAGGGAACAAGCAGGCATAAACTTAATAACTAATATTTTTTTAAATATTTTGAGCATACATAATTCGATTAATATTAGTAAAGAAAGCAAATTATTATTATTTCCATTACATAATGGGAAAGGATATTGCGTGTACCAAATTAGGAAAAAATCTATTCAAATTGAATCTAAAAATATTTTAATATTGAATATTTTATTTGTGTTTGAAAATATTTTTAAAGTGAATATTTAATTCCAATAATAAAATTTTAGTTTAATCGTGCGTCTAACTTTACTAAAGTGTGACTGTTTTTATTTGTAAAGGGATGATTTAATTCTAACTATTAAGCCTGTAGAAGTTTTAAAATATTTAAACAAATTTGTGTCTTTTAAAATAAAACATCAAAATTAAATATTCAAATATTAAAGACTAAGTTAAAAATATTAGTTAAGTTATTCAAATTGTATATAAAATGCATTTACTGATGAAATTGATTCAATTATTATTTTGAAACTCTTATGTAAATTAAAAACTTTAATACTCTTGTTTTAACCAGTTGTTGTCAATAATATACAATATTGTTTTTGGAAAATTTGTTGAAATAAAACCATGTAATAATTATTATTATATAGTATTATCTCAACAAATAATTATTATTGCCAATTTTTTATTATATTAGCACGTCTTACCATTCGGTTTATATATTTAAGTTCTAATAACGCTAATGGGCTAGAAATGGGGAAAGTCAAATTTAGAGGAAGTGAACCTGTATTTGCGTGGAGGGAGATTGGAAAATCGATTTAGGAAAAACCACCCTTAGTTCACCCGACCAAGATACTAACTTCAATCTCTCTATCCTCGCAGTCTAGCTCAACACAATACTAGCACCTTATATAATTATGCCACTGAGGTGGGTTTGTTAGTTTAAAGTTTATTTCACTAACTTTATCGAAAAAAAAAAAGTTCATTTATCTAACTCTGGCTCACTGAAAAGTGTAAACCTCTGGTAATCCGACTGCCTTGTTCATGAAATCACAATGAAACTAATATGGTAAAATCATGCTTACATACATAATTTACATAATTATATATATAAGCATTCTTTTAGTTGATATATATATATATAAACTCAATGTTTCTTTAAAACTAAAACATTCTCGAAACTATACATGTTTAAGCTTAGAACATATATGGAAAAATAAAGCTAAAGGAAATGTATACAAACACACACTAGGTTCTCTGGTGTACCTTGTTTGTTAAAAACAGTTATTGAATACAAGAGCTAATTGTATTATACGCAACAAAAAAATGAACAATCACAGAAAGTAAGAATCAACACAAGTAAATAGTTTCTTTCACTCACGTGGGTGGCTACATTGTCTTAGATCTTAGTTCCCCAATATAGGGTTTTCAAAAACTCTTAATCCAAACTGCACATACAGTTTGTTAGAACGAAGAGTTCAGAATAGTAGGTTGAAACTTTCCTTAATCTTTAGTTGTTTTCTTGTTACCTTCTTCTTGTTTGTTCTGTTGTTCATTACATATTTTAATCACTTGGTTACTGGAAGCGTACTCACATTGGTTTTAAACCCTGGTTAATAAATAACAATGTTCGATACAATTTTATTGAACGTTTATTAATTGGTGACTGAAATCCTTTGGTAAACATAACAAGTTTACAGGTTTGCGTTACAATTACAACTGATCCACAAAGAACAATGTCTGATACAATTTGGTTTCACGTGCAGGCCAGCACTGTCCTCTTGGACTGACTCTAACGCAGCTAGTGTCTCACCAAAAGTTAAAAGTATGTAGAAAGTGAATGAGAGTTGAACTGTGGTCCCGCCCGCGTGGAAGCCAGAAAGCAAGACCACGTGACCTGCCACCTAGCGTCACACAAGGCAGACTCAGGGTTCAAGAGCGCGGGTGATAGTAAAGTAGGACGTCATATTCTACGAGTTTTTTTTTGGACAAATACAGCTTACACAGAAGTTGCACTTAGAGCGTTTCACTTCTTTATTTTATTTTATCTTTCCTTAGCTACCGATGCGGGTTACTTCAAAACCCAGGAATCTGAAACATTGGATTCCTATACTAGATTAATAACTCCCACTGCTTAACCAACACCGGAATTAACCCATAAAATAAGGGTAAAAAATCTTAAAATTGCATAAATCTACGTACCTAATTAAATTTTGGTTTGTGAATCTCGGACGTACCTCCAAAATCAGAAAATATGTAGAGGTAAGTATTAGTATACCCGCGCTAGTTTTATGTTGAGCTAGGCTGCCGGAGACCGCTGAAGGGGATATCGAGGTTTGAATATCACTCGGTTGAACTGAGGGTGGTATAGACACTCTCCCTCCATGAAAATGCGGTTTAACTTCCTCTTTATTTAACCTTCCCAATTCCTAAACCATTATTTCAATTAGTACTGAAGCGTATAACCCAAACTGGTAGTAAAACGTGGTGTGAATCATTATTATTATTATTATTTTATGGAAGTAGTAGTAGTTGATGTAGTAGTAGTCATAGTAGTATACCCTTTGTCAGGTAGCAAGCTTACCTTGAATTATTGTTTTACTATGGTATATATATACATACAAAATCCATTCGTTTTTTGTATGTCCTTCCAGGGCTTTTTCTTTCACATGCTCACTACCCCATAGGCTTAAACTTACAATGGACGCTATGGATCATACAATCTTTATGAGATAATTCTCAAACATGAAAGACACAATTTTTCTATAGTGAGCTTGACGCATTAGACACCCTGTATACCTATCAGGGTAGCTTTAACAAAAAGCTATAGAATGTGGCAACTTTGCATGTGCTTACCTTCTTAGGATATACCTAAATTTCTGGATTACTAGCGTGGCTGGTTGCCATTTAAATCTCAAAATTTGTATGATTAATCATGGAAACTAGAGGATGTGCACCTTAGGTATTTATTTTAAATTTTATGTATGTATATATATATATATATATATACATACATAATACATAATATATTGATTGTCTGACGCCTTCGAATGTGTGGCCATCTGAGTGGGTGTTTACAAAACAAAAATATTTATAAAACAGACATTTTTGCATATATATATATATGTGTGTCTACTAAGTGACAATTGAGGGTAAACATAATTTTTTTTAAATAATTTCTACTTTACAAGCCTAAATACTTTAAATCACGTGATCACCGAATTATGACATTAAAACGGTCGGTTTAAAGTAAAAAGGAAAAACAGGCTTTACAAACCTAACTTTTCCTTTCAACGCACTTCAATACAGTTTGGTGACCTTGAAATAATATCTAGTATTGCTCACTATCAGTATGTGCTGTTAAATATGGCAGTGATTTGTTTTCTATCCGTTAAATTCCGGAAACTTGCAGCTAGTAAACAAATATTAAAGTTGGAATGTTTTGGAGATATTAGAGATAAGATTTGGTCTGTGTGAAGTAAGATATAGATTTTAGCAGCTCATGTTACTACTTGTTGGGATCATATGCAATATATTTATCTGCACTACTTAATTCTATTCCTACAACTTATAATATATCCGCTTTAAATTACACTTATAGACTAACAATGAAGAAGGTAATATTAAAATTAAATGTATCCGCAGCTGTGTGGAAGACCATTTAAGAAAACAAAAAATTCTCAGTACATCCGGCTGGAATTCAAAAACAAAACTTTATGTCAAGTCATCACTAGCATTTCAGACTAGAGCATTATTATGTTTAATCCACGTGCTATTCCTCTTGGGTATTTATATACTGATTTAACATAGTCTTATTGTCTCTATAGTGAATTATAGGTAACTAAATATATTCATCAAGTAGAAAGATTATAATTGAATTCCAAATGTTTCGAAAAAATAAGTAAATAAATACTTTAATTTATGAAATCAAGACATTGAGATTAAAAAATGAAATATCATAAAATTAAAAATAAATGATTAAATAAATGCTGGGAGTAAAAAAAAAGGAGCCTAGTTTAAGGAAGGATTATAAGAAAATTAAAAGAAAAGAAGAACAAGGGAAACAAACGATACGAAAGTCACCAAATTTTCAATTCTGCCCCTTCTCACCCTTCCCTAACCACACACTCTTTCACCCGAGGCTTCGTTTGAAATTCCCTGGGTGTCTCTCTACGCTTTCTCTTGGCCGGTTTCTCATTAGCGTCCTCCGGAGACCCGAAGGGGATTGAAGATCTTGCTCCCGAGTGGTCAGCGTAATCTGATTGTCACAAAGACTGAGTGACATCTTAATCACGGACCAGTTAAACACTTCGCTACTGTTTACTCATGAGACCATGTACAGTCATGTACAATAGTTGAACACTCCACAGGTGTGTACTCATGATGAATGTCCAGTTATGTACACGAGTTGAACGCTTCGCGGTTTTATATTTATGAGGAAAGTACTGATATGTACAAGAGTTAAATTCCGTTGGTGTTTACTTATGAGACAATGTACAACGATGGACAAGAGTAGAACTTATCACAGGTGCCCACTCACTACATGATTTACGGATAGCTATGGGTTGAACACTTACCTACTTTACTTTAAATCTCACTTTTTAATATATATCAACAAGGCTGTTTCCCACAAGTTAAAACTCTATCCCATGATTCGTTTAGAGTCGTGAGCATAAGTCTTAGGCCGGTGACAGACTGAAGTTTCGGTCGCGTTTTGGCCGCAGTGACACAAATACCGTGACCAGGGCTGCTCTAATGTATTGCAATGTTTCATATGAGAGGAGTCAGACTAGCGACACGAACGCCGCGTCAGATTTGAAAACGTTAATGTGAGCGTTTCTTGGGAGTAGCGACCCCTATCACATGACATAATGCAATACACTAGAGCGACCCTGGTTGCGGCGTTTGTGTCGCTATGACCCAAACGCGAACCAAATGTCAGTCTGTCACCAGTCTAAGACCCCAAGCTGCACATGATGATTTGACTTTACTTTTTAAGAAGAATACAATCATTTAATTCATTGTTTTCTATAGTGTATGATACCTTGTAATATTATGATGATTATTATTATTATTAGCACCGCGCCTTACTACCCGTTCGAGTTATACGCACTTACGCTAATGTGTAATGGAAGAGTGATTGTGAGATGAAATAGAGGACCTACAGTTTAACGTGGAATCCGAACCATGGTGGAGTCTTGGCATTCCACACATTCACAAGTTGTGATTAATACACGTTTTGTCAGATGTGAAGGAAGGGTTTTGGTAATCAGATAAATCTGTGCCGGGACCGAGGATTGAACCCCGGACCCCAGCACAGAAGTCCAATACCTTACCCCTAGACCACAAGGTCACCGAACCCTGTAGGATAAATAAACTTAAGGATGAATCTATTGCTGATAGTAATTATTTTACACATGATGAGATCTACTTGGTAACATAATCTTACACGAGTGTGTTTATTATTTCATTAAGGATGATATATACTCTTAACATTCTTTCTAAATGACATATTTGATAATTATAAGAAATTACTAGCCAGCATAAGCTACAAATCCAAACTAATAATATGGTCACACGTTATTACTATTTAATTAAAAATCTTAAAAATTGAGGTATAAAATTAATATAACTACTAGCTATATAAATTATTCTATATATTATTTTATCTCTTAAGGATAGCTTAAAGCTGGCAAGTCATTTTCGATTTTATTTAATATTTTATATTTTCGTTAGGAAACAATTTTAGCCTCGTGATTTACAAACTTTAGTTATAAAAGAAACATTTCTTGGTAACTTATCTTATATTTTCATTGATATATAAAATGTACCACCAGCTTTGTTGAAGTTTTAATGATTTTTTAGACAAACTTAAACAAGCTTCAATATATTCGCTAACGTAGTTTCTACATGAACATTTCAAAGAAGGTCATGAATAATGTTTATTTTAGAACCAAAGTTTGTTTGTAAAAAAATGATAGCTATCTTCCCAATATATTTGTTTGATATTCTATATTGGCTTGTACGCCCATAAAATACGTATGAACCTTCTAGTAATGGGATATACACTATAAATATTGATATGCATATTTTCTTAAACTAATTCTTTACATTTTAGTAAGATAAATTATTTAAAAAAAGGATAAACTTACGGGTACCTTAACATAATTATATAAATACCTAATATTAATTTTATTAAAGATATTTCCAAAACCTTAGCTCAGTCTGTACTCTTTCTGTCCACTGAGCTAAGGGTCCCGGGTTCTATTTCTGGCATGGCAGAAAATTTATTATTGTAAAATGTGGCTTTACCCTTTCATGGCTGGGACTGGGTGGTGTGTTTATTCTAGCTTTAAATTAGTTAATAAGTCATCTGCTGATATAATCAGTCATTTCAGAAAGTGCACGTTAAATATCTCAAATAAATTTTTAATTTTTTTTAAAATTTGGATGTTTTGCACAACAACAAGCCCACAATCAAATTTAGCTAAGTGTGTGGCAAAAAATTTGTAAATAATATGTTTTTTATATAAGATATGTTATTGTGTTAAAATATATTTTTACTAAGGTAATTTATTGTTTTGTTGTATATTTATAACTACTTATATTAAAATTAATATTTTGATAAGTAATAAATTTCATTATATATTATTTTAAAAAAATTTACCGTATTCTCACTGAATGTTTGTCATCGTTGTATTATCATTTTATGACATATTTATTTAATTTAAAATCATCTGTGAAAAACACAGCCTTTATACTGATATATTTAAAAAAATACAATTTAACTATGCCTTCCCCAAATATTTAAGTGGATTGTCTCTTTATATAATATGTTAGTAAATCATCACATGTATTACTGTATCCATCTTTTTCATACTAATATTATAAAGAGGAAAGATTTGATTTTTTGTTTGTTTGTTTGTTTGTAATGAATAGGCTCCGAAACTAC
>CABFOV010001959.1:10633-23815 GCA_902141375.1 Timema poppense
CCCCGCCCCAGTTCACCCGACCGAGATTCAAACCTCGATCTTCCCGTCCTCGGCAGTCGGGCTCAACATGACTAGCGTGTTAGCCAACTACGCCACCGAGGCGGGTTACTGTACTGTAGGTTGGTGTTTCCATCTTATGTTTACACCAATGCTTGTGTATTTCCTATAAGCTACCCTCTTCACACCTACCCGTTTCAACTAGGTCGTTAAAAGTCCTGATAGCTGCTTCGGTGGCCACAATAGTTTAGATTTCCCATGACAGAGTTGTAGGGTTTCGAATCCCAGTCGGGTGTATTGAGGGTGGGTTTATTTTACAAAATGGTTTTACACTTTCCCTTCATGCAAATGCGGGTACACTTCCTCTAAATTCAGAATTACCCTTCCCTAACTCATCAGCGTTATTAGTACACAAGCGTATAGCCTGAGCTGGTAGAAAGACGCGGCGTTAACAATAATCCTGATTTTAAACGTGGACGTGACGTGAATATAAATACCTTGGAGATGCACAAGATTATGACGACTACCAATTGACATAATTGGCTCTAAATAAGTGACTCTCAAAACATTTTAGACCGTAACCTAATTTTTAGAAAGGCCAACTTTCGTGATCCACCTCCTAGTTTTGATGAACTTGAGAGGAAGGGGGTGATAGGGGGATTTTTAGGTATATTCTAGTAACAACTGTATTTAAAAAAAATTATTTATACTATCCTTATATTATACACCTTAGTTTTTTCCTTTTTCTTTTTTACTTTTCCATAATTTTTATGATTTCGTATTTTCAAATAATTTAAACAATATTCACATTTCAAAAAAACTATTCGTGAACCACCAAAAAATCCGTTCGTGATCCATAGATTGGGAGCCATTGTTCTGAATCCTAGCATAGTTGAGCATGTAATTTTCACCTGGTGGCTAAATCAGAAAGTCGAGTCATCATACGGAGAACTTTTAAAGAAAAATGTAAATAAATGTAAAGGGGCCCGTGCTGTCTAAAGGTCACTGACACAATTTGTCAAAAGTGACGGTTACAGAACACATTATTGTGCAAAGCGCTAACACAAATAATGAATAAACTTGAAATTGCAGATTTGGTTCAATTATGGTGAATCGTGACAATTAAAATTAACCATGTATAAATATATCCTATCGCTTAAATACAAAAACTTTGAGCAACTAAGACTTGGGAGCGAAGAATCGAGTTATCGAAATCCAATTCTCGATTCTTTTCTTTTCTTTTAGTACTACGTATTACTACCAGTTTGGGTTATACGCCTATATACTGACTACATTGATCCTCAAATAATGAAAAAAGTCGAATTTAAGGGAAGTTTAGCCGCGTTTGCGTGGAGGGAAAGTTAAAAACCATTTAGGAAAATAAATTATCAGTACGCCCGACCGGGATTCTAACCCCTATCTCCTCTTCATCGGCAGTATGGTCTATTAAGAGAGAGACGCCTTAAAACACGTGATCACCGAAGCGGGTCTCGATTCTTTCGACACCAGTATGGTGTGATGTATATGAAACACGGACCATTGGTGAAACCGGAAGGAAAAGATTACAATCCATTTTAATGTGGCATTACAGAAGAATGGATGGAGATGATATTAAATAAAATAGAAGGGCTAAGAAAAGAAAATGAAGAAAGTGAACTTTGTAAAAGTATAAAGAAAACAAGTAGGACATACAATGAGACATGATAGTTTGATGAAGATAATTATAGGAGATATGAAATGGAGAAATTCAAGATGGAGACCAAAACTAGGATACATGGATGAGATAGCAAACGATGTTGGCAGAGGAAGGTAGAAAGGCGTAAGAAATTCGGCCCAGGGTAGGCCAAAGTAGTGAAGTGAAGCAAACTTGCTTCAAGGTTGATAACCTAACGATGGCGATGAATCAAGGTATCGAGGAACAGTTTTTTTTAACATTATAAGACAAACTAAGTATTCTGCAGCCATCACTTTTGAAATATATTATCGAATTTTTTCTATGTTGATTGATTTAGGCCTAACTCATGTCTACCTTTATTTTTTATTTGCCCTAAAACGTTATTCCTATGGCGATCTGACTGTAAATGCAATGGCTAGTATAAATTTAACAAACGGACTCTACAAAGACACGCTATTTAATTTATACATGATATTAGTAAAAGATTTCAACCTCATTTGAATAGGTTTTTTCTAGGTGTTGAGGCCGGTACCCTTGGTAAAAAAAAAAATTATTATGAATTTAATAATGTTGCCTACTTGACACATTAAGAGCAGGGGCGCTATGCGCGTTGTTGCAACTCAATTTAAACAGGCTCGTGTTCTTGGGGCATAAGGCTGCTTGTTTATCACCTCTTTTTACTTATCCAACTCTTGGAACCTGAGCAATCCCTCTCTCTCCCTACAACGCTTTGGCCATGAGTTGTTGACCCTTAAGGCTGCTTGTTTACCTCTTTCTATTACTCACCCTCTTCCGCTTCTTCATACACACAGCACTTATAGTCCGTTCACTGTAGGAATTGTTTTCTGAAAGGCCTTTTTCTCTACCATAAATCTAATATATAGCAGGATATTGGTAGGAAAAAAGACCTTTCAGAAAGTAATTCCTACCGTGAATGGAGTTTACTCCCTCATACCCTTCACACTGTATAGTATTTATTTAAATTTAAAAAGCACACTTTTGTTGCGTGTTGTTTTTTAATTTTAGATAAACATTTGGTTCTATTAACGTTTTATGTATCCATACTTTCAATAAGAGCTCTAGGTGTCCTGGCGGTCTAGGGGTAATGTGTCAGACTTCTATGCTGGCGGCCGGGGTTCAATCCTCGGTCTCGGCACAGATTTATCTGATTACCAAACCCTTCCTTCACCTCTGGCAAGACATCTTGTAAATGTGGGGAATGCCAGGCCTCCACCGTGGTTCGGATACCACGTTAAACTGTAGGTCCTCCATTTCATCTCACGATCACCCTACCATTACACATTAGCGTAAGTGCGTATAACCCGAACGGGTAGTAAGACGCGGTGCTAATAATAATAATAATAATAATAAGAGCTCTACAAGCCGATTTCATGAATAGCCCAAATAGCCCGCGTTGAGGGTGGTTTCCAAAATAGTTTACACTATTATAATATAATGTCCTCAAGATGTAAATAAATACTGTTGGCGTTGTATGACAATATTTACACTAATGTAATAGTGTGTGTTTTTAATTTCGTTAAAGTCTCTAAAAAAAATCGAAATAAAACATGGAAAATTACCCACTTCGGTGGCCACATCGTATAAAGCAGGGGTCGGCAACTGGTCAATCTCATGGCAATGGCAATCGTTTAATAAGATAACATCGCCAATGAAAGTAGATCTTTTGAACTCTAAAATAGGCTATATAAAGTATTTCAAATAATATTTAAATGTGACCAAAAGGTTAGAAGAAATTTAAATAGTTAAATATACAAAAATAAATATTTTATCTAAACTTTATTTGTTTCTATAAAGTTGGGATCATAAATATTTGAGGGAAGATTAAATTTAAGTATTAGGCCTAAATATACAATTTTATAGGCGAAAAAATAAATCTAAGGTAGAGTGGAGAAAAGATGGGATAGCTCGGGACCTTTGGTACGTTTATAAATCGATCGGGGCCCAATAGAATTACTCACCCCTGGTCTAAAGAGTCACTCTCGCAAATAAACTGGATTGCCAATTACGGGAAGATAAAGGTTTGAAGTCCGGTTGGGTGTAGTGAAGCTTTTTTTTCCTAAATGATTTTTCAATCTTCCTAAACGCGAATTCCTCTAAATTCAACGTTTCCTTATTCCTAACACATTAGTGAAATGAATACATATGGGTACAACCCAAACGGTTAATGAGACGCGGTGATAAAAAAAAACACATATAAAATTCTATCTTGACTTGCCGCCCAATAACGGTTAGTCAGAAACGAATCGTTAACGTGCAACTGTCAGCAGAGGAACAACACCATAACTCAACCTGAAACAGTCCAACTAATATAAAACACCTTTATCCTGACGCTTTATGTTTGAGTAACAAGATGAACCCATACACAAATAGGCTACTAAATTATTTTAGACACACCTCGAGATCGAATCAGTGTTAACTAGATTTGTAGTTGCCCCCTTTAAATCCACCTTAACGGATCTCCATCCCCCCCTCCTCCCTTCAGAGGTCAGTTCGTATTAATAAAGTTACAATATATTACTAGTTACATCTTAATACGTCGCCAAACAAGTAGACAGATGTAGGACCTGGTAGGCGTTTTATACTCTATGTAAAACTGTCCACTCACTGAATAATAGCCCACCACTGATCAGAGAGTTACACAAGTTACTAGATCTACTTTAATGTATTAATACGCCCCACGCTCTAAGTTAGTGGACTCGCGTCACAGTTGATCACAATTTACTGAGAGGCATGGAGTTCGAAACAAGATTAGGAGACGGTAGTAATTTTCTACATGTGATTTAAAACTCTTGATTTTCCATCATCTCACCCTGCTAATGCGTATGCACTACCTTTAACTATCTGACCTATCCATTTCTCATGGATTTGGCCGCCAACACCCCGCACCGGTGGTTATGTGTACTACATGTCTGGCTCATCTATTGTTTGCTGGTGAGTGTTAAAATCCCAGCCGGTTATGTTAAGGTGGAATGGAAGGTACGCGAGAATAAGACAGTGTTTTTGCAGGTTTTATGGCAAAACTTTTTTATTTGCCGACCCAAATAAAATATTGCTTCAGTACAAACATAGAATTTAATTTTCTTCACATGATTACCTCAATATTTCTTGAATATCTTTCAAGGGTGTTCTGTAATTTAACGACAACTTTTTCTCTTCATTTAAAAAGTTTTTTTAGATAATACCACCATCATCTTGACAGATATTCAGGAACTTATGATATCAACATGTGAAAAAAATTGAATCCTATATTTTTACTGGAGCAATATTTTATTTATTTTGGCCAATAATTTTTCTGCCATAAGAGTTCCTAAAACACTGGCCTTTTCTCGCGTCCCCTTCCATTCCACCTTAATGGTGTTTTTTCTTAAATGGTTTACATTTCTTCTGAATTATACCTTCGTCATCTCTTTTCCATGAGCGTAGTTAAAATGTGTGCAGTCTGGAGACTTAATACAATCTAATGATACTGTTTTGGACCCTTCTCATATATTCAAAAAGTCATGGATGAAGTGTATTTTTCTTTAAAGAACTGTATGTAAAGTTTCCTTTTAATACTTCATCCATGGAGAATCACGCGTTTTCAGAAGTAATTATAATACACTACGTTTTAAAACGTTCTTTCTTTAAAAGACTACCTCCATTCTATTTGTAAATCAGGTGATAAGCTGGATGCCTTTACCCAATGGGAAGCTAGCCTTCGTAACATCAGGTTGCCAGGAGTTCTTCTATTAGTTAGTTTTAACACTGGTGACAAGGGGTCCAAGAAGCAAGGGGTAGGTCATATAAAAGCAGCTTGTACGTATAAATCCACACAGAAAAACTAGTAATATCACACAAAACATACTAATTTTAGAGAAAATATCTCAGTCAGGCTGTCCGAGTAATTTCGTAAATGAACAAAACTGTATCAATGTCAAGGTTATAATAATAAAAGTGAAATTAATAAAAATAAATCGAGTACCATGTTAAATCTCTACTACAATCTCGACTAATCAGTAATCCTACAGTGAGAAACATAAAATCAGATCATCATAGCATACGTAGTAGGACATACATGCGTCGTCATCAACATGAAACCCGGTATCATTATAATGACTGCTCAACCGTAAGGCATACAGGGACGGGTCCACATCCGAATCATCATCATAAAATCCAGCATCAATATAATTGGTGCCCAATCGCGGGGCAGATATCATTATAATAACGTGGTGGGGGAGAAAAAAAAAGCTATCAGTTGTCTTGGTGTTGAAAGCTTCAGTAAAAATATTTTCGAAATTACAGATGGGATAGGCCTAGTATAAATCATAGGGACTTTCTGTCAATGTTGATTATACTACTTTTAATTGTTTCGCTCCTAGAAGTGTCAATATAATACGAGCTTAGTATATTTCACCAAGAAGGGTTTATCCCAGAGATGGGGAACGTGCGCGGCCTTTAGAGGTGATCAGTGGGAATTTTTTTGCGTATTTGATCAATAATTATGTATATTTATCGTTTTTAAATCTTTCGTTCTCAAACGGCGTGTATTTTAACTAATTAAAATAAAAATATCGTTATTTTTTTTTAAATTTACATCCATTATTACTCCCAGCCTCTGGTCTAGATTTGTTTTTTATTCAAGCCATATTAAAAAACAAATCTATACCAGAGGCTGGAAGTAATAATGGACGTAAATTTTTTTTAAAAGATAACGATATTTTTATTTTTATTAGTTAATTCAGCAATGTGAAAGGGTAAACCCACATTTCACCAATTATAAACTGTTTCGACCATGCCGGGAATCGAGCTCGCAACCTCAGGAGACAGACGCGCTACCGACTGAGCTAAGGTGTCGGATTATTTGTTAATGAATACATTAAATTAATTAACCGCTTTTAGTGATCGATCTATCAATCTATCCATGGTTGTCGCACTTGACTATCTTATTATTTGTCCCTGGAGACCAATACGGACACTTGGCGCAACGTCAGCTTCATCCGGAAACACCGATCTAGTCTCTCACCTGTTTTGCTAATGTAAGAGTCCAGCATAGTAATTAAATATTCACCACTATTTTTCAAACCTTCCAAGCAGCCAGAAAAACGTCGCTGTTTCTAAATTTTACTTTTATTTTACTAACTAAATCCTCCATTTTTTTGTTTCGTACCTGAACTTTTCTAATAAACCTTTTATCTAAAATAAAATACATCTTTATATTAATAATTCCTTTCGACCTTTTCCTTATTCTAAAGTATAATATCAGGCTTTCACCGCTCGAGTCTTGAGATGGTCTAGATGCCCGCACCTCTAGAGAAACGAAATGGTGGTCTCCAGCCAACTTGGAAGAGGTTTGGGATTTCATAGCTCCTCGGAGGTAGCCAAGGGTTACGAAAAGGGAACCTCATGGTCCCTCGGGGGTAGCCAAGGGTTACGAAAAGGGAACCTCATGGTCCCTACTCATAGCCACTCGGAGGTAGCCAAGGGTTACGAAAAGGGAACCTCATGGTCCCTCGGAGGTAGCCAAGGGTTACGAAAAGGAAACCTCATGGTCCCTCGGAGGTAGCCAAGGGTTACGAAAAGGGAACCTCATGGTCCCTCGGAGGTAGCCAAGGGTTACGAAAAGGTAACCTCATTGTCCCTCGGAGGTAGCCAAGGTTACCAAAAGGGAACCTCATGGTCCCTCGGAGGTAGTCAAGGGCTAGGGTAGTTAAGGACATGCAAGGTGGGGTGTGATACCAGGTAAGGCTACCTCTTTATAATTTTGGCAAAGTTTACCGTCACTAAATGCTTGTGAAGGGACATGCAAGGTGGGGTGTGATACTAGGTAGGCTGCTACCTCTTTATAATTTTGGCAAAGTTTACCGTCATTAAATGCTTGTGAAGAAAGAGGAACACTTGAAGTGGCACGCGGCCTTCCAATATTAACAGGTTCCCCACCCCTGTCTTGTCCTGTTAATTAGTGTTATTTATGATCCTGTATTTCGACCAGTACACGATGCCATCGTCTCTTGGTAAAAGGGTGAATTAATGTTGGGCTGTGATTTTAGTTTGTTTAACGATACTACCACACTAGAGGTTCCCAACCTGGGGTTCACGAAACAGATCTAGAATTTTAAGTTATTTTTTTATTTATATTTTCAGTTTTGAGTTAGTAATTGATAATTTTTATATGGTTTTGTAAGTATTTTATAATTCTTTATATATATATTTTTTATTCAAGATGTCCAAGATTAATTATTAGATTGTCAAGATACAAAAATCTCGAATACTACTTTTCAATTTGTATCCCAATCAATAATATATAAATATTTCTATATACAAGCATAATCTATCAACATCATTTTAACTAATTGTGTAACTAACAGACAACTTTGAAAGAGATATTAATTGTTGCGTGTGTTTTTTCATATACTCTATAATGTTTCAATGGCTTATTGATATTTTGGCCTCGCTCGAAATTTTATAGTTCGTATTGTTTCTTTATAAAAGTCTATAATTATTATTTTGTATCTGTGGTTTCAATATCATCTCCCTCACTTTCATACTCGATTATTCATTTTGACTGCTTGCTTCAGATCAATCCACAAATAGAAAAACAATCAGATATAACTTTATAAATGTATCATCTGTGGTATAGTGGTCAGAGTTTCTATATACTGATACAGAGGTCCTGGGTTCGATCTCCAGCGCCTCCAGATTCTTCTGTGAGGTACTAGGTATGGAACATGGTCTACTCAACCTCGTGAGGACCAATAAGAAGCTACTTGAATGAAGTATCAAATATGGTCTAAAAAAAACTGAGATAAACGGCCGGATAACTCGTTGTGCTGACCACATTACACCCTATATCCGCAAATGTTGGTACGGCTGGAAGTATAGCTCACTTGTATGCTGTCGCCAAAGAGTGTTATTTTTTTTTTCATTTTCTATCTAAATTAGTATTTTACTCTTTCCTTATCAACTTTTAACAAGTTCTATAAAGACAAAATAACTTGTTTAACATATTGTAAATCCAAACAAACATCCGGATCAGATATTTCATTTGTTAAGCTATAAAACGAATATTCAAAATAGTTCTAAACAATGGCCATAAAATAGGTAGCGTGGTCGCGAGTCAAACGTGACCAAATAACGGGGAATGATATATAACACAATTAATTAAAATTTATTACACATTGACATTATTAAAAAAAATTACATATAATACTGCATGCAATAAATCTTAACGCCTTTCCCCGAAAAGGAAAGAAATTAGTGAAAGTATTGTAAATTACGTGATCTCATCTTTACCTTCAACCTCGTCCGTTTCCAACCAATTAAAAGTAGAAACTAAATAGTGCATTGCCTTTACCTAACTACAGTGCGATTCAAATTTAAGAAGACTTTTTTTTACTTTCACTAAAGCTACTGAAACAATGCTGATATATGCATGCGTCAAGTCATTTGATCTGGGGCTGTCACTTTTTATGTATAGTATTAATACGTATCAAATAATACTAAAAATAGAGTACAATTGTATCAATATTAAAAACAACAAATTTGAATTTTCTAAAAGTTTCTGCCCATCATAACTGTATATATATATAATTATTATTACAGCGTCTTACTATCCGTTTAGGTTACACGCTTATGTGATAATTACGCTAGTGGTTTTATAGATTAGGAAAGTTTTATTTAGAGTATACTCAAATTTGCGTGGAGGGAAAGTGGAAAACCATTTAGAAAAAAAAAAACATTCTCAGTACACTCAACCGAGATTCTAACCTCGATCTCCCCGTAATTGGCAGTCTAGTCTATTGTGAATGTGTCTCCTTAGACCACGCGACCACTGAGGTGAGTACCAGAATTTTAGCCATCATCCTTTGATTTATTATAGCTACAGTAGCCCCGTGGCTTTTTTGGTGCTGACTGACAGTTCACAGCTGACTTATGACAGTCAACATTTAGGTATATACCTAAAGTTTGACTGTCAGAAGTGACAGCTGCTAAACACATGTTTTTGCAGATCATATGGTTCGGCGTAGGGATACATAATTTGGTCTGGTAACTTTTCAAAGCCGTCAGCTGTGAGCTGTCACTCAGCACCAAAGAAGCCATGGGGCTACTGTATGGGCGAAAATATTATAAATTTAAACAATAAAATCAATATACTATGCAAATATTGCATTCAAAAACACTTTTTTTTTTGTAGTAACGTCAAGGTTAATGTTTTGTAAAATAAAGTTACAAATAAAACTGATTTGGCTATTTTATAATCTACAAAGGTAAACTTAAAAAAAAAAGCTAAATCAGAGGGGGTAAGAAGGCTACCTTTTTTTAATGTGTACTATTTACACATGCCTTTTATTTTAATACGTGAATAAAATTATGTGACTCTCACTCGATACTGAAGCTCACAATAAAGCATATCTTATTTTAACACCACGATCTCAACCCCCCTCACCTCATCACATCCCAACCCTCCCCTTCTTTTCCATAACTGGCATCTTTATAGCGACAATAATCCCTAGGAATAACGAGCTTGTTTACAGTCGCCCAATGATTGACGATCATTTATTTCTCACTAATCTTGTCCTTTACTTTACTGCCCGCCCATCAATATATACTGCCTTCTTTTCCCACTGGAGTATGTTGTGGATCTTTTTTCTATTGTAGGCGCATGCGCGTGGATTCCAATCCAAGAAACTGTAAGCGCAGAAGTAGAGGGCTGCATACACAAATATTTTATAAAGGGCTAACATAAACAAGAGTACTATTTAAATGATCAATTTGTCAACATTTTTGAGTTTTTTTCCTCAAAAGGTTAGGTTATCGTATTTTAATGAAAGTTAATTTAGAATTGGTTTTGTTGTTAGAGTTGACAACATGTAGCTCTAAATGTGAAATGTCATTGATGTTGATATATTATTATTAGCACCACGTCTTACTACCCGTTCGGGCTATACGCACTTACACTAATGTGTAATGGTAGGGTGATTGTGAGATGAAATGGAGGACCTACAGTTTAACGTGGAATCCGAACCACGGTGGAGGGCCTGGCATTCCCCGCATTCACAAGATGTCTTGTCAGAGGTGAAGGAAGGGTTTGGTAATCAGATAAATCTATGCCAGGACCGAGGATTGAACCCCGGCTGCCAGCATAGAAGTCTGACACCTTACCCCTAGACCGCCAGGTCACCTCATAAATGTTGCTCTGATAGTTGGAGGGAGGGGTAAGAGCGGAAGGGGGTGTTGTAGTTCGTAGGGTTGGAGATGAGAAAGTAGAAGAGTGTTTTCTTCCTTTCTAAGCCCCGTTTGTATTGTAACACAGCACGATCCCAACAAGTTGTGTTACAATACAAACGCATCCCCAACTTGAACAAGTTCTTTTGGAATCAAATATCCGAAGAAATTTTCAGAAGTTCTGTTGGGTTGTGTTGGATCATTTGTTGGAGATAGTAAACGACCAACTCAACATGTTGGGCCGAGTTTGAAGGTTCCTCGCATGCGCTATCGGGTCGAGTCAAGTCTCTTAGCCTTAGCGACGCACGTGTTTTGTTTTCAGATTAGTTTATTAACATCGGGGCTTGCATAGTTTTGTGATTATAGTATGGAACAATGCAAACAAGTTAAACTAATTGATTTAAATCAAAAGTATGTTGTTCTTTGGAATGTTACATGCGTACAAAATTATCAAATCCACTTTGCACATGTAGGTCATTCATTATTCCCATGTACGAACCTTCAGCTCGACTTTTAGCCCAAAAACTTAGAGCCCCCACCGTTTATTACGTTTTGGTTTTTCTGCAAGAATGTACTTCCTATCAACACAAAAAATGAAGAAAAAAATAATTCTAAAGCACACTGTTATATACCATCATAAGGGGGGGTTTCCCCTGAGTTACTATTCATGTCAATACACTGTGATGTGCTAACTAGCAAAACTGCAATTGGCAAAACAATCTCTGTTTCAGGCGCAATTCACACGGGGGGACATGGTGCAGGCGTCTGGCGGAGAAGTGGTGGGCACGTGACGAGCTCAAATTGTAAAGAAGAAGCATACCTTCGGAAGATGTGTTAAGATGTATTTTTCAAAAGATGAAGATGCCCTGACTCGGATACATTTAGCCAATAATCAAAGGCTGAAAATATTGTGGGTACAATACATCTGGGAGTGTCTTTTAAAATATTTAAAAGAACGATCACAGATTCAATTTCAAGATATATACTGTGGAGATTGAAAGATTTGTAACTTCTTTGCAAACGGTGAAAATTACCTATCGAATACTGTTCAAATTGGGTGCCGATAAAACTTATGAAAGACTTACCTGTTTATTTTAATTCCTGCTAAGATTGTTTGCCATATTTTGTCTAACCATTTCTACATCAGTAATCTTGTTTATTATAATCATAAATTTCAGGATATTTTTCGACAAATTCATAGAATATAGTGTTAAATTCAATGTCATCACGCATTTTCGAATAAAGCACATACGAGGTCAGAGCACAGAGTTGCTTCCAATGCACCACTCGAGACCCCCCCAAGGGACGTGGTGCAGGCGCCAAAGTGTCGTGCCCCCACCCTGTCCCCTCAGTCTAAATTGTTGCATAGATAAGTATGGAGGCGGTCTTGAAAATATGCCACGTCCGCGCCGGTGCCATGTCCTCTCTGTAAATTGCGCCTTAAAAACATTACCTGTTGCGCGCGCACAAATGCTGATGTAGAGCAATTGACAGTATGATTGCTCAGGCATGCTCTCGATTACCAAAGGCTGCACGCTATGACAGAAAGTAATTTTAATTAACTTTGTACTTCACACCTAGGTGAATAGGTGGCAAAGCGGTATAAGGTGTTATATTCATATTTTACTAGGTACTCGTTAAGTAGGTCGGGATTCGAGGCACGGTCAGGTGCATTTGGAGGGGTTCAGCCCCCTTACTCTTACGATATCTTAGCTCAGTTGGTATCGTGTCTGCCTACTGAGCTAAGGGTTCTTGGTTTGATTCCCGGCATGGCTGAAAAATGCAACGTCGGTGAAATGTGGGTTTACCCTTTCACAGTGATAAATTTACGGCTGGGGGGCTGGATGTTGTGCCTGTCCTAGTCTTAAATTAGATTATAAGACATACAAAGCTACTACAGGCCTAGACTGCCGGTAGTGGAAAATATGTATTATTATTATTATTATTACCGCGTCTTACTACCCGTTAGGGCTATACGCACTTACGCTAATGTGTAATGGTAGGGTGATTGTGAGATGAAATGGAGGACCTACAGTTTAACGTAGAATCCGAACCACGGTGGAGGCCTGGCATTCCCCACATTCACAAGATGTCTTGTCAGAGGTGAAGGAAGGGTTTGGTAATCAGATAAATCTGTGCCGGGACCGAGGATTGAGCCCCGGATCCTAGTAGAGAAGTCCGACACCTTCCCCCTGTACCACCAGGTCACCAATATATGTCTTGAATATATAACTGGCTCAGAGCACAGGCTGGAAACGGTAATAGATGTAGAATCACTACTCAACTTT